>AYEL01090348.1:0-14177 GCA_000484575.1 Olivierus martensii | reverse complement strand
GTCAGTTACACATTAATTATTGATAAATTGGCCTAATTTGATATATTTATTTTAGGAAAGAGTGAAAGACCTGAGCTCAGACCAGACTCTGCATTTGCAGAGTCGTTAGAACTATTAGGTTAAATTTAATCTAAGTTATAAGTGATAACTTTTGAAAATATCGAGTTGGCAAGCAGCCTACTCAAAGGACTGGTTTATTATATGGACAACCTAAAATCGTCGATTCGTTACATTTTAATGAATTGACGTCTGTAGCCAACAATAGTTTGATTTTTAGTTTATCTCCTAACTTAAAATGCAGAATGAACTAATGCATATCAAAAGAATAGTCGAACTTTTTCAAAATCATATTCTGGTTGATTGCCTTAGAGGTATTGCATACAAATTCGAGTTTTAAACAATAATAATGTGCATTTATTATATTAAAGTAAAATAAATTAGAATCATTAAAAGCTTGGTGTATTATTTGCAATTTTGTAGCCTATTCATTATCTACAGGGGGCGAAATGTGCTGAGGGCAAAAAGTGCAGGGGGCAAAATGTACTGGGGGCGAAACGTGCTTGGGGCGAATTTTCCAGACCCCATATAACTAATAATAAAATAGTGTATTTATCCTGCTTCAAGTGCTTGTTGTGATTTCTTGTGTTATTTTACATTAGATTATAAAAACAAATTTTTAATTTCCAAAATTAAAAAATGACCCTAGCGTATAAATATTTAATACAAAAATTGTATTGTAAAATAATAATGTAATTTTGAAAACTAAATAATTTATTGCAGGGGCACGAAATCAGTTTCTGCCAACATTAGTTTCTCCACAAAGGTGCCTCATATAGCAACACTGGCAGTGACTATATATTATATTAGCAAAAGTAAGAATATATTTTAAAATCTGTATAAAAATATCACACCACTGCAAAAAAGAATGCCCCACAAGTTTTTAAAATATCATTATTCTACTAAATTATTATGTTTTATAGATGTAATCTTTAAGAAAAAATCCTATTTTTCCATAGAGTCAGTTTTTCTTACAATTGATTTTCTCAATTTTAAAACTTTTATAAATTTTAATCAACTTTGTAGAATCATTATCCTAATTTTAACAAACTGAAATTCTATAGGAAAAATGATCTCAATTTACACAAATCTCAAATTATATGAATGCTTCAAAAATGTAACTTATATTTATATGATAAATCATATCAACTATATTTCCATATGCCCATAAGAGATTTATCATCATCAAACTTAGTGTTATGAATTCCGTTCTTTAGTTTTCTGGATCAAATTGTCAATCATCTACTATTGAGTTTAAATCACAAATTTAGAAATTCAGTGCTTATTAAAATATTTCTGTAAAGTATAAATAAATGTAATGTACTATTAATACACAGAAATCTATATTAGTTTCTTATGCACAATATATAATAATAATGTTTATCTCAGATCTTATCAAAAGCACAGTGCAAATATATTCATAATTGTCACATATCCAGAGATCCTGAATCTTACCATACAGGTATACAGACATATGTTCTGAGGTAGCAATATGCAATAGAGTGATGGCAATTATATAGAAAATAGCTTAATGACCCTAATTAATGTATCTATGATCTGCAAAAAAATAAAAGTTGCAGAATAAAAACTTTTTATAAATTGTATGGCATTACTTTTGGAGTGATGTGATAATTATAAGTCCATATATTAAAAATAACATAGTGACAGAATGTACTGTACATATGTTTACACAAAGTTTTCCATACATTTAAAAGAGTTTTCAAGTTATTCATAATGCTATTTCTTTTTTTTATCTAAATATGGATAATTTCTCCAAGAAATATGTCAATGTATACTTATAAATTTCCTTCCTAATGGAAGCTCCTTTCCAAAATATAGAATATTCATTCCAATATGTTGTAGCAAATACAGCTATTGTCACAATATTTCATTATCTATCCTTATGTTGTAATATTTTTTCCATCCAGTTTGTTTCCAATTCTCCCAATATAACATGAGTAGTTATTGTTTCTTTTATGCACTAACAAGATTTCATAAATATCTTATTTTAACTACTTATTTTCTATATTTCTTGTCACTATGAATACTAAGAGATTGTCTACCTCGTGGGGAGACAGTCTTAAAAAATATCTAAAATGAGATAACATGCAATCAGTGGCGGACTGGAAAACTTTATTGGTCCTGGCAAACTGAAATAAACTGACCCCTATAAGTGTATTAATATGAGTACATAAAAATATATAAATATAGTTTTTTTGGAGAGGGAGGAGAGGAAGTTAATTAATAGTTAAGGAATTAGAATAATAAACATACATATAATGCATATAATATAAATAAAAGTAAACAATAAGCCAAATAAGTAAGATAGATTATTTATTTGGCTTATTGTTTACTTTTATTTAATAACTAAATTAAGTAGTATTTAATTTAGTTATTAAAATTATAATATATTTAAACATTTTAATAAATTATCCCATTAAATATTTTTTTTAATCCCAAGAGCATGTTCACATATTATACATATAATTTAAAAATGTATTAATATGATAATACATTTTTTTATTTTTTAATTGCAATAATAAATGTTTTTCAATTGACATAATTATTAGTGCCATTTACACTTATGAGAAAGGATTTGTTATTTTTGTTTATGCTTTATTTAAATAAAATGAAAGCAAAAGTTTAAATACAGGATTTTTTTAATTTAATAAAAATTGAGACACCAAAATTTGCCAAATTTGATCCATTTTAAAAAATTTTCTGATCTGAAAATTTTTGATTCAGCAGCAACATTGACCATGTATCCAGTGCACTTGTAGTTTGTCCAATGATGTAATGTATATTGATGAGTATGTCACAAGGAGCTTGGTTTGTCATAAGAATATAGTAAAGGGAAATGAGGTGGTGATACACAGTGGATAATTATGTGCAACAAAGTTTCATCTGCAGTTGCTTTTATTACTTTATCAAGTTTAGTTTATAATGCATGATTATCATACTCCAAGCAAATAAAAATTTCTGAAATATATGTAATTATTATTGTGAATACTAGACTAGAAAAATGGAAAATGTGAATTTTTTTTTTGAATTGAATTTTATTTTGAAAACTTTTCTCTCTACATAATCATTAATAAGAAATCATTTTGTTTTATATATCTTCATAAATATTATCTAAACTCACTACTTCTGCTATGGTTAAAAATAATTTGTGTTCCAGCTCTAATGTGGGGTAACTGGTACAATTCCTCATACTGTGCTCATAATCGCCCCACAAAATGGAGAATTGTGCGCATTTGACTTCCTCTGGTTTTGTATTTATAATTTTGCTAATAACATCCTTTGAAAATTCTTCTTTTATTCCATGAAGCTAAAGCTTGAGAGCTCATGTGCAATTAATAACTAATATTCTAAACCATAGAGTTTAGAACATTAGTTAATTAAAATAACAGAAAAAACCATTATTATAATTTAAAAATATATATCTTTGCCCAAGGCATTGGGTCATTTAATACCTATATTGTTTACTAGCTTCAACCAGTCCCATTAGTTTCAGCCCACTGGGCAATTGCCCAGTGTCCCAGTCTGCCACTGCAAGCAATTATGATTTCATCTACTAGAGAAAAGAAATGCTGGTAATGATGTTATTTTTTAAAAACAACACATAATGGCAAAAGTTTTAAAAAAATGTATACATTCTTTTTATACCAAATATAAAAACAGAATGATATTAAGTGGACAGTAATTTAAATTTTGATAATCTTCTTCCATATAAATTCTTATTTTTCAATATTTAGGACTTCACATATATTATACAGAAATTGAAAAGAGGCTGTATTACTACTTGAAAATGTTTCTCTGTGAATAAAATTTGTTTGTCTAATATCAGCTGTTATTATATATTAATTTAAGGTAAGCTATATAAATAAATTGAACAAAAGCATCTTGAAAACATGCCATGTATTTACAAATCAAGGATAAGTGGAAACTATTAATAGAGAGAGAGGTTTTGAAATGGGATTAATGAATGTAGCTCAGACAACTTCTCATTAACTTAATAAATATTGTTTGAAAAATAATTTGGTAATTTATGGCCTTAATTATCTATTTTCTCACTTTATTATAAATATCATTAATAATTATATCACAAATATAACAATCTTTTATTATATTTTTCCATCACAAACATTATACAATCCAAACCTCAAGGGAATTTTATCCAAATAAACCTAATTAACTTGCCAAATTTAACCCTTGAAATACAATGGAAAACCTAATTAACTTGCCAAATTTAACCGTTGAAACACAACGGAATTTTAATGATTCATTAAAATTCTGTTGTGTTTCAAGGGTAAAATTTGGCAAGTTAATTAGGTATATTTGGATATTTTTCCATAATTTTTAAAATCAAAGATAATTTAAAAGTTATCACTGATTATATATGAGAAAGCTTAAAGATATATATTATTCAAAACTTTCTAAAAACTTATAATTCAACATTTAACAGCAATAAAATTAATAAAAAAATAAACACTATTCACTAAAAGTCAAAATGTAACATTTTCAGAATTATTCCATCTTCAATTTTCTAATATAGAACTACAGAATTCTATTTAAAATACACAAATTAGAATATATATAAATTCAATATTTAAAATACATGTTCGAAATGTTTGATATTTTTTGATAATGGCAAGTCATGAATAAAATAAGGTACGAATGAAGAGAATTAGATACCGTTAATATTTAAAAAAAATAACGATAAAACATTCAGTACAGTGTGTAAGAAGTTCACTCAAATAAATTTATATTTTATTATTTAAACTTTCGAGAATTTATTCAATTTTATAAAGTTTCTAATATCGGTTTTCGCTATTTAAGTGTAACACTTTTCGTGGAAAATTTCTAATATTGGTTTTCGCTGTTTAAGTGTAACGCTTTCCGTTATTTTTTTCATAAGTTTCTAATATTGGTTTTTGCTATTTAAGTGTAATGCTTTCTGGTATTTTTTTGTGGTTACACATTAATTATTGATAAATTGGCCTAATTTGATATATTTATTTTAGTAAAGAATAAAAGACCAGAGCTCAGGCCGGACTTTGCATTTGCAGAGTCGTTAGAACCATTAGGTTAAATTTAATCTAATTTATAGGTGATAACTTTTGAAAATATTGAGTTTGCAAGTGGCCTACTCAAAGGACTGGTTTATTATATGGACAACCTAAAATTGTCGATTTGTTATGTTTTAACAAATTGACGTCTGTAGCCAACAATAGTTCGGTTTTTTAGTTTATCTCCTAACTTAAAATGCAGAATGAA
Organism: Olivierus martensii; assembly: GCA_000484575.1. Lineage (NCBI taxonomy): Eukaryota > Metazoa > Arthropoda > Arachnida > Scorpiones > Buthidae > Olivierus > Olivierus martensii. The sequence continues at coordinate 8,843 of AYEL01090348.1, read as the reverse complement.
CTAATGCATATCAAAAGAATAGTCGAACTTTTTCAAAATCATATTCTGATTGATTGCCTTAGAGTATTGCATACAAATTCGAGTTTTAAATGATAATAATGTGCATTTATTATATTAAAATAAAATAAATTAGAATCATTAAAAGCTTGGTGTATTATTTGCAATTTTGTAGCCTATTCATTATCTACAGGGGGCGAAAAGTGCAGGGGGTATAAATGGCTGGGGGCAAAACGTGCTTGGAGCAAATTGTAGGGGCCGAATTGTCGGAGGCGAAATGCAGGGGGCGAATTTTCCAGACCCCGATGATCCCCTCGCCAATGCTCCCACACCCCCACTATTGTGTGCACCTCGATGCGCCTGCAACAGCAAAGGAATAAGGAGAGTGCGGGGGAGAATGACAGGAATAACAACATAAACGACTTTGACGTTAGGTGCACGTGTGCAACAAGAGGACCATTACTATATATACGAGGGCTATTTTTTTTTTTTCAAGGTCCGATCGGTCGCGAAATGAAAACCACAGTGAAAATCAAGTGTTTTATTTGGAACATTTAGATACATCTTCCAGCTACTTCTTTACATAGTCGCCTCTCCGACTGAGACATTTGTCGTAGCGTGGTGCCAATACTCTTTTCCAATACTCTCGTCATAGAAGGCAGCCGCCTGTGCTTTCAGCCAATGCTCTATGTTGGTCTGCAACTCGTTGTCTGAGCCAAACTTCTGTCCTCCTAGCCAGTGTTTCATGTGAGCAAAAAGATGGAAATCAGAGGTAGCCAAGTCTGGGCTGTATGGTGGGTGGTCAAACACTTCCCATCGAAAACTCTGCAGGAGTTTCTTTGTCACAGCTGCAGTGTGCAGCCGCACATTGTCGTGAAGAAAGACAATGCCTGATGACAACATTCCTCTGCACTTGTTCTGAATTGCCCTTCATAGACATTCAAGAGTAATGCAGTATGAGGCTGCAGTGATGGTCGTGCCACGTTCCATGCATTCCACCAAAAGAACATCTTTCCAGTCCCAGAACACAGTAGCCATACACTTTCTGCTGGAGAAGGTTTGCTTGAATTTCTTTGGTTTACTCGGGGAATGAGAATGCATCCACTATTTGGATTGCTTTTTTTGTTTCTTCAGTTTCAAAATGGACCCATGTCTCGTCCCCTGTGACAATTTTGTTCAAAAATTCTTCTCCATCATTATGGTAGCACTGGAGAAATGTTAAGGCAGCGCCCATTCGCTGTGTTGTGTGATGGTCGGTCAGCATCTTTGGAACCCATCTTGCACAGAGTTTGCGGTACTGGAGTCTCTTACTCTCGATGGTAGAGAGAGCTGACCGTGAAATTTCGGGAAACAACTCACTCAACACAGAAATTGTGAACCGACGATTTTCTTGAATTGCCTGATCCACTCGCTGAACAAGTTCTTCGGTTGACACACTCTTCCTTCACTGCCTGCCTACATCATGAATGTCTGTACGTCCTGCTTCAAAGTCCCTGTACCATTGCCGCACTTTGCTGTCACTCATGAAAGTTTTTTCGTACACATTACTCATTCGTCAATGAATTTTGGCTGCATTGCATCCCTCAACATGCAGAAATCGAATAACAGCACGCACTTCACACTTCGCGGGAGACTATTGTGCGAGGCATGTTTAAGTGCTCACTGCGTGCTCAGAACTGACAACTGCGACCGGACGTGATCAACGGGCATACTAGAGACACTTTGCAACACATCTGCTTACAGCGTCATCGGATTTTCACGGGAGTTTTCATTTCACGACCGATCGGACCTTGAAAAAACAATAGCCCTCGTGTGTATATGTGTGTGTATATATATATTCTTTTATTTTTATAATTTTGATTATTTATGCTTTAGGCAAAAGTGCTATTTAAATTAAAATAAATCATAAATTATCAATAACAAATAAGTTAAATGATAGAATATCTTTGTATGTATCAATTTAGGTATATGCATAAATTAACATATATACTCATGTATAAGCAGATCTGTTTAATGACTCTCCGTACTTCAGAGTTTGAAAATTTGTAAAAATATAAAACTTGCATATAAGCCAACCTCTCACCTTCAAGTGTTAGAATAATACAACATTCATTGAAATAAATTGGAAATTTTTTAAATTATAAAACACCAGACTTATAGCATTTAAACATTGCAATGTGAAATGAAAAAATCTGAATGGAGAATAGGATGCCATCCTGTCATATTTTTCTATAATACAATTTTAAGTATTTATTCAGCAGAAAATATCAAATAAATATTAAAAATTTTCATCATTTTCGAATCTCAACAAAAATATTTAACAATTTTTTTAAATGATCAAATCAGAATTAAAATGTATAATGGAAATTTTGCTGGAAGTAATGGAAGCAAAAAGCTAATCAGCACACATGCAATCATCAAAAGTACAAACCTAATGTCCAAAATAATTTGCAAAATAATCATCTTGTATTTTCTAAATGATATTACATATATTGTTGCTCAGAAACATTAAATATATTTAATATTAACTGATGATACATGCATTAGTGACAGTCATGGTTATTTGTTAAAAAATATCAATCTTTATATTTCCAATCTTATTTGTGAAGTGACCAGTAAATTAATATTTTTGAATTTATTTAAATATGAGCATTTACATACATTTGCAGGTTTTTAATAATTTAATTGAGAAGAAATAGGTGTTTTTAGAAATAAATATAGCATAAACCTAAATAATTATTATGGTAAATTAAAACATAATTTAAATTAAAATAATTTATTTACAGGTAACATATAATAATTATAATAATATAATGCATGTTAACAATTCATAGCATATTATTATAAGTTATTTTGACATATGATAATTTTACCTTCAATAATAAACTGTTGATAGTGACATTAACTATCATTTATGTAATGTCATGACCATTGTTGCAATATTACTATATTAAATTATAATAATGATACTTGTAATGATTTAAATTAATAATTCTACTTCAGTAGAATAGACTGCACAAATTTAAAAATTTAATATAGTTGGTATATTAACTGAAATGACCAAAAATATTATTCTGTTTTACATTATTCTGCTTAAGAAAATAAACATTGATAATTTTACTTTAGCTTATTTGTAGTAAGTTCTATTCAATAAAATAATTTTCTGAGTAAATTTATATTGAAGTTTTATATTTTAATATTAACCAAATCTTTTAGGATCTTGATGTTGTATGTAGACTTCGTTATCAACAATCTCATGTTGATGTATATACAAGATTTGTTAGTGTTGATCATAATTCTGGCCGAGAAGCTTATCTTCTTAATCGACGTGGTGAAGTTTGCATCACTGAATTAGTATCTCCATTTTTAAGAGTTGCAGACATGAGAATAGCTACTTTGAAATCCTCTATTGTTCAAGGACAGCAGAGTGGAAGAACTGAAGTCCAAGTAAGATGTATAATTTTTAATAATTTTATATCAAGAATAAATTATACAGGATGATTCAAAACTTATTGTTCAAATTTCGTGGGGAGGTAGGGAAGACGTCAGGAAACCGATTTCACATAGGAAAGTGTGTCCGCAAACATCATCTACATAAACAAAATAGACAAGTAAAGTGAACATAAGGAAACAGTACAGTTAAGTGGTAACGAATATGGACAAGTAAAGTGAACACAAGGAAACAGTACAGTTAAGTGGTAACGAATGTGACCTTTATTCCAACAAGGAGCAAATGGATGGTAAAGTACAGGTTCACAGTAGGTACTCAAAATTGCGACCATTTACACGAACACAGGATTCACAGTGCCGCTGAATTGACCGCCGGACATTTTCAAAACCGCCTGGCATATCATGGACAAATCCTGTGGCGGCCACTATTCGTGCAATAAGGTCCATTTCACTGTCGACGTGGGTCTCGTACACATGGTCTTTCATGGCTCCCCAGAAAAAGAAATCCATGGGCGATAAATCCGGTGATCTGGCTGGCCAAGCGATCGGTCCACCTCTGCCGATCCATCGAGCTCCGAATGTTTGGTTCAGGTAATCACGCGCCCTCTCGCGTACATTTGCGGACACACTTTCTTATGTGAAATCGATTTCCTGATGTCTTCCCTACCTCCCCACGAAATTTGAACGATAAGTTTTGAATCACCCTGTATATGTTTATTTAATAAAGTTTGAACTAATACAAATTTTCCTTGAATTACAGTGGGGTTATCTTTTGATAACCCTATTGTAAAATGGGTTATCAAATAACCTAATAATTAACCCATAATGGTAATAATTTTAGTAATAATAATAGACAATGGCATATTAAATCTTTTAAGATGATATAATAATCTGGATTTGATCTCAGATTCTCTAGATGATAAAATAATCTGGAATTGAACCTTGATTGTCAATGTGCTAAGATTGATATACTGCATTTTTAATGAAAGAAAAAATATTTCTAGCCAATATGCTATAAAAATAGCCAAGTTTGGAATATCACAAAGGCCATTGCAAGATCAGAATATCATAAGTTGAATGATCATAAATCAAAAACTACTTTTTCCTTCAGTGCTTTGTCATGTATAGACATAATGACCTAATTATACCTGTGTGCCATTGACATGTATAGATGTCAAAACAAAGTGATGATAAAACAAAAGCAAATTTAAAAAATTCAGTCCTGATTTTATTAATCTAGTTTTTATGGATCTGTTTTTTCTTGTTTGCATGAAAATATCCACTTTTGATGGTGGTTCCTAAATTTTTTCAGTTGCCAAAATATTTTTTTAAATTACATGTAAACAAACATTGTTTATAATTGAACTTCTTGATGGAATAAAAAAATCCATATTCTATCTTGCCAATTTTTAATCTAATTATCAAAGTTATTCCAATTTTGGGATGAGATAAAAAATGCTGAAAACTGCAAAATATTATAGACAATAGGAAAGTATTGGTTAATTCTGTTAAAATAAACTAAATTATATCTTAAACATTTTTTTTTTTTTTTTTTTTTCAATTTCATTGAAATCTTGGAGAAAATTGGAAAAAAAAAAAAAGAAATGTAAACAATTTTCTGCCATTTAAATGGGCTTTCACTTTTGATCCTTTATAGCTACTATTTACTTCTCAGGAAATTGCAGCCAAGCTACTTTACCTTGTTGCATGTGACATTGGATGCATTTCTACAATAAGCCATCTGCATCCAATTACAGCAACATGAATATTACAGCTGTTTACAGTGGTGGACAAAAGTATTGATACCCCCATTATTTTATTATTTTGGCAGTATTAGTGTTCGAGGTTAATGTAATGTTTTCAGACCGTGTTTATTGAAATCTCTGTAATAAGTTATACTGTAGCGATAAATTTTATAAAATTTATTGCATAAATTGTTATAGGGAAAAAATAAACCTAAAAATTGCTGTGGACAATTGTATTGACATCCTAAGAATTTTAAAAATAAACTTATTCTTTTTATTTTTGTTTTAAATAATTTCAATGGAAAACATCTGCAATATGTCGTGTGATGTCATACGTACATAAATAATTTACATATTGTCATCATAGCGTCATAACACAGGTAACAACATAAAGATGGGGAAAACGAAGGAATGGAGTCAAGATATGCATGAAAAGGTCATAAAATTGCATAAAGCTGACCCAATTAGTTCCCGATTGTTCAACAGTACAAAAAATCATTCAGAAATGGAAGCGCCATGGCACTATAACAAATTTAACACGTGCAAGTCGCCCATCATTATTGAGTGATAGAGCTACTTGCTTGTTGAAAAGGACTGTATTAAATGATAGAAAGAAGTCTTCGAGGCAAGTAGCAGCTGAACTTAGGGAGGGAAATATGGCCGACGGCACTTAAACAAGTGTAACCTCCAAGGTTATGTGGCAAGAAAGAAGCCATATCTGAAGCAGTGTCATAAAAAAGCACATTTGGAATTTGCAAAGAAATATATCAAAGAACTGGAAACCTATTTTAATAAAGTTTTATGGTCTGATGAGACAAAAATCAACCTCTTCAATAGTGATGGTAGGCAGTTTGTTTGGCATTTCAAAAATGAAGAGTTCAAAGAAGATTGCCTGGTGCCAACTGTTAAGCATGGTGGTGGTAGCGTGCTACTTTGGAGTTGATGAGTGCAAACGGGCCTGGAGACCTTGAAATTATTGATGGAATCCTTAATTCTAAAAGATATCAGAATATATTGCAATTGAAAATGATTTCTTTCGCTGTCAGGCTCCTTGGCAGAAGGTATTATTTTCTACAGGACAACGATCCTAAACATGTTTCACATTCAACAATGCAATTTTTGCAGGACAACTATCCCTAAACTCATGTTCACATTTCAAAATGCAATTTTTTGATCAAAACAAAATTAAGCTCCTTTCTCCCTGGCCTAGTCAAAGCTTGGATCTTAATGTTATTGAGTATTGTTGGTGCCAGCTAAAGAAAATAGTCGAGGATCGCCTCCCCAATAACAGCAGAATTAAAAGGTTTTGTAAAGAGGAATGGGCAAAACTCGATGTAGACTTTTGCAGGAAGCTTGTTGACAGCTACCGAAAATTATTACAAGCTATAATTTCTGTTAAAGGTGGGCATATTAAATATTAATTGTAAGGCATCAATACTTTTGTCCACCTTATGTTTTCAGTTTTTGTTTGTACAGAAATAAATAATTGCTATTTCTGATTGAATGTGCTATCCTTACTATTCTTTGCTCTTTCCAATTTCATAAACAGGGTTTGAAAACGTTACATTAATCTCAAATGCTAATATTGCCAAAAAATAAAAAAAATGGGGGGTATCAATACTTTTGTCCACCACTGTATGTATGAGATGAGACCATTTTTGTATATGTTGCAATTTTTTGATGTAAATTAAAAAATTTATAAAAAACATTGCTAAAAATTGTACAGTTGATGTATGAACAAGTTAATAAATATGAAATAATAATAAAAATGACAATTTCATTCAACAAAAGTTATGTAACAACTTAATTTTTTTATAATTTCTGCAAATTTCAGCCAAATTTTTTTCTTCATGGCTTGTTTTGTTCAGAAGAGGTATGTCTATCGAAAAATATCGACTGCTTCATTGGATGGTTAAAATTTCATTTAAAAAATTAGTTTTTTCTGCTATCTCATACAAGGTTGTTCAATAAGTTCGCGGAACGGAAATGAAGAAACCAATTTTTATTTGTAAAAATGACTTTATTTTTCAGCGTAGTTTCCCTCAACTTCAATACACTTATTCCAACGGTCTTCTAATTTATGGATCCCTTGACTGTAGTGGTTTTCCGGCAGCTCTGCAAAATATCCCTCCACGACAGCTATTACCTCTTCGTTTGAAGAAAATCGTTTTCCACGGAGATATTGTTTGAGGTGTGGGAAGAGCCAGAAGTCGGAGGGAGCTAAATCTGGCGAATAGGCTGGATGTTGCAACAATTCGTACTTCAATTCAGTTATTTTAGCAATGGTTTTTTGAGCTGTGTGCGCAGGTGCGTTATCTTGGTGGAAAATGATTTTCTTCTTCTGTAATCCGGGTCTTCTTTCACGAATTTTTTCGTCTAATTGATTCAAAAGGTTACAATAATAATCCGAATTGATTGTTTTGCCAGTTTGGAGGTAATCTATAAACAAAATTCCTTTTGCATCCCAAAAAACTGATGCTAACACCTTCTTGGCTGATTTTTGCACACGAACTCGCTTCGGCGCCGAAGAGCCGGGTTCACACCACTCCTTAGCCTCCTGTTTTGATTCAGGATCATGATGGTAGACCCAAGTCTCATCCATTGTGATAAATCGACGGATAAAGTCGCTTTTATTCTTCTTAAAACGCTCCAAATGTTGCTGGCAAAGTCGCATCCGAATGTGTTTTTGCTCCATCGTTAGAGAATGCGGCAGCCATTTTGCACATAGTTTTTTGAAACCCAAATTAACACTCAAAATATTGCTCACTGTGCCCAATGAAATGCCTAAAGCCTCTGCTAAATCTCTTTCAGTCAATCGACGGTCTTCCAATACCATATCCGGTATTTTTCCGATGATTTCCGGTGTTGATGCAGTTTTTGGACGTCCCTCTCGCAGATCGTCTTCAAGGCTGGTACGACCACTTTTGAACAAACTAGCCCACTTGCAAACCATTGTTTTTGAAGGAGCAGATTCACCCAACACATTCACCATTTCGGTATGAATTTCCATTGCCTTTAAACCTTTCTTTACAAAGAATTTAATAACTGCACTTTGCTCAATTTTATCCATATTGAAAAAAAGGCACAACACGTTAGATATAAAGGGCGGTTAAACAATGAATAAATTAACAGATCGAAATGAAACTTTTGACGTGTTTCTAAGAAAGAACAAATATGAAAATGGCGTCAAAGTTTTAGTTCTAATATTGGCTAATAGATGGCGCTCCGCGAACTTATTGAACAACCTTGTATATGGAATAAAGTTGTCAAAAAAATAAAAATTCCAAAACAAGGTTTACATTGTTAGAAAGAGGGTGAAATGCACTATAAATTTTGAAAATTTTAAAAAATTTTTGTCAAAAATTGAGATACCATAATTTTTATTTTTTGCATATTAATTAGGCTTAATTTTAATTAATCAAGGCAAGCAATTACAGGTGAAATTGACAAGTGCTGAATTCGTGAGGTTTATTGGACAATGAAATTAGTGAATTTTTTTCTTCTTATAATTTTTTAGAATTGTATAGAAAAATGGAATAAAATGAAAATTTCAACAGGAATTCATTATTATTTTTATTATCCATGAATCCACTTATTATAATAAAAAATATGAATTCTTTAAAATATTTATTAAATAAAATACTTTTCAAA
>AYEL01090347.1:0-41136 GCA_000484575.1 Olivierus martensii | reverse complement strand
ATCCGGTGTAGTTCTGTCAACAATTATTCTTCGACAGGTTGAATATGATACGCCTGTTGCTTTGCTGGTCTCTTTAATAATTGCATCGTTACTATCTCCATATTTACTTTCCTTTAGATAATTAAAAATATTAAAAATAATCGTTCGAGCTTGACTATTTAAAGTTTTTCCTTGAATAACCATACTCGATCACTAGTAGACGCCATTACGGTTTAGTAAGAGGAACTCTGGATAAATCCAGATCACTGCAGTCGATAAGAACGTACAACACGCATGCGTCATTTTCCTTCTTCTTTCGTGCCGGCAACTATAATGTAATACAATAGTAATAATACATGTTACAGAAAAAAATTATACATATATTTTTTATTCACTATCCCGTTTCACCTATTCCCATAATTTATGTGTTAAGATGACCTCGTTTAACGCTGTTTCGTTCAGCACTTGGTTTTTTTGGAACGTATCCCCCGCGTTAAACGGGGTGTCACTGGCGACCGGATGGTCGAGTGGTAACGCGTTGGCGTGCCACGCAGGAGGACCCGGGTTCGCGTCCCGGGTCTGGTCCGGGATATTTTGGGGTACTGGGCCCCAAAAAATCCCGCACATTGGCACACACATTAAACATTTAGCAGCACATTGGATTTTAAAGTTTGTAGAAGAAAAATCCCCGTCCTTCAACCATCCAGTCTCCCTCCACGGGTGTGGGTGCAGCCCGTGGTTGGAACTGGCCCGTCCCCTTAGTAATCGTCCTGATTGGAAAGTGGGCGTAAAATATGCAAAAAAAAAAATTATCAATAATTAATGTGTAACCGACCAAAAAAAAAAAAAAAAAAAAAAAAACGGAGTGTCACTGTATAGCGCGGTTAATTGGTTCCAAGAAGCATCCGCGCTTGCAAAACCGCGTTGTTCTCAACGCGTTGAGGCCTATTTATAATGGATTTCAATGTCATTTGTTTATTACAAAGATTTAGGATAATAATGTTTAAAAATGAAAAAATATATATATTTATTTTTATTAACTAAATAACAAAGAAAATCATTTTAAACTGATATAAAAGTTGTAGAAAATATTAGGACTCATTCATTGAATTCTTTCACGCTATTTTAGCGAATGAATTACCATTCTCACGACATTTTATAATGTCAAGTTTCTTCTCTAATGCCAATGCCAACCACTTGCGTTTTTTTATTACTCCAACATGTCTTCTTTGTTTTGTCTCTTTTCACTCATACTTAAATAATAAAAGAATATTAAATACAAGTATTAACGTAAATAATAAAATGCTGCGAGGAAAGAACGTGCCTACGTGTGAGCCAAGGTTCGAAAAACTATTGCATAAATGTGGCTCTCGATTCTCACCTGCTGCGTTTGGAGGGATCGCCGATCAGTGTTGCCAATGTTGATATTTGTAATCTTGGTAATAATCGGTTATTATTATTATCAAGAAGATTCTTGATAATAATAAAAACCGCGTTATAACAAAACCCGCGTTGTTCAAAACCGCGCTATACAAGGTATTCCTGTATTTTTTCAAATAATTTATAATCATAAATACAATAATTAAATTGTATTTAATAGATATATAGTAATATACAGTTTATTTTATATTATATCAGGAAATGAATATAAAAATATTAATTCTTAAAAAACTTAATTGTAATTTCTATATTTATGCTACTTTTAAATAAATTGTTTTATTAGATTGTATAGAAAATATTTAAATATAATACTATATATTAAAAGCAAAAGTTTTTATTACTTATTCCAAATTGGCATTCCAAAAATATATTTAATATCCTAATTTATGAAATATAAAATTAAGAATCTTACATATCTGAAAATTAATTTTACGGTTAATCATTTAATTTATTGGTTTATCGTAATTTAATTCTAATTCGTAACCTTCTAATTAACTTTTAATAAGAAATAAATATTTTACCTGTAGTTGTTGTAGTAACTTCTGTGATAAGCTATTAAATTATAAAATATACATATATTTATATATATATAATTATTTAAAAAAAAGGCTTAGATTTTTAATACCTCTTCATACAACTGGAGTCCATCTTTCAATAGGCAATCTGAACACTTCTCCTCATTTTGCGGAGATAGCAAGAGACAATTGTTGTTTTCACTTGGATGAAATGCAAATCCTGAACATTTGCTTTCATAGCTGCATTTAGCAGCACATTGGATTTTAGAATTTGTAGAAGAAAAATTTTCCAAAGCATGCATATCTGTTTCATTTGTCAATTTGTAAATTATAGATTGGGATGGATTTTCAAAATTTGCAAATATAATATAGAATATTAAATATCTAATATTCATTTTTAAGCTATGTCTTTCCAGAACGCAGTTTACTATGAAAATGAGATGCGGACTATAAGATTTTCTAACTGGCGTTTTTTAATTAAACTGTTCATTGGCGTTTGTAATTAAAATTATGAGGCTAAACTACTAATATATTAATTAACTTTATGCATATTTCAAATATGCAAAAAGTTAATTAATATATTAGTAGTTCAGTTCCTAATTAAAAGTTAATTATATCACGGAAGAAGTTTGGTATAGATCTATATTCAAGGACAGACTTCGAATATTCCATATTTATATACAGTAATTAATATATAAAAAAATCTGACCAGTTATTTAGCTTTTGAAATTCATATCAATTTTAATTGAATATTATTTATGCTATTACTGTTTTAGGGACTTGAAATGATTTCTAAAATAGAGATTACAAAGTTTAGGATATAAATTCCTCAAAAAAGAATAAAATTATAAAATTGCTCAACCAAATTTTATTTTGAATTTAATAGATTAAATTAAACATGATTCAATAAAATTTTCTCACTATTCTTATCATATCAAATTTTAGTCATAAAAATTGAAATCTAAAATTGCAAACTCTTTACATTAAATAGTTTAATGTGAAGAACTGAAAAAAGTAAGTATTTAAAATTGTATTCTCAAGCTATATCCAATTAATTTATAAAAGAAAAATAATGAAAACAAATTTCAAATTCATTAACAATATTTTCTAGAATACAATCTTGAATTTTTAAATGTAATCTCTAGCTACACACGCTAATTTTTGATTTATTTTATTAATCTACTGTAATATACAGGTAATCATTTTGTAATTCCAATGATACCGTGAACCGAATTGTCCCCATGCTTTTATGTAGTCAAAACTTTGTGCATACGATATCGGTCTCGGCATTCCTGCTGAACCGCTCTTCCGATCTTTTATAAAACTTTCCTTAAAAATCAAAAATCAGTCTTAAAAAGATTTTTGATAAGGTTTCTTTGTCAAAAATACAAGGTTGGTTTTTAATCTTGGACACAGATTTCATGTCTGCTGTAAGGCTAATTTGTTCAAAATAAGTTGAATAAAAATCTCCTTGAATATCAAGGAAAACTGCAAAATATTGTAGATAATAGGAAAGTATTGGTTAATTCTGTTAAAATAAACTAAATTATTGTCCCCCTATGACAATCTCCTTGTATCCAACTGTTCTCTCAATGAGTGACACAACTTCATGGAAAGCAGTTTCAGTTATGTGCCTGATTGATAGGCAAATTGACTGCAATGAAAAAAAGATTTTATTAAAGCCCCAACCCTAACAAATTATCCACCAGCCTTTCCATTGTTTTCAATAAGAAAGATGTTAGGCTGATTGGACAATAGGACATAGTCTCAGAATAAGAATTATGCCCAGGCTTAGATATGAAAGAAAACTATTTGCTTCCATGATCATAAGATACAGTCAAGAGCTAAGTAGGCTCTAAAGACATGGCAAAGAGATGAAGGTGAAGCCAGAAGGTCAATGCCTTATTATAATAACACTGGTAAAATACCATCTTGCCATCAGACTTGAAAGGCTTAAAATCACTTATAGCCTCTCTAATATTTGATTTTTTGCTCACCCTCTTAACAAGATCCCAGTCCTCTCTTATAGCATAATAAACATGTCCATTGAATTCTTTCTGCCTCTGTGGAAAAAATGATCCTTCAATCAAAGTAGACCCAGAAAAAAGAACTCTTTCAAGTACACTTTTCTGGGTCTACTTTGATTGAAGGATCATTTTTTCCACAGAGGAAAAAATGATCCTTCAATCAAAGTAGACTCCTAATTATTGTAGGACTAGTACTATCAAGCTACCCGACAGTAAGATGACTACTGTTTCCAAGGACTCGTTAAAAGAACACTTTCTTGGAAACAGTAGTCATCTTGCTGTCGGGTAGCTTGATAGTACTAGTCCTACAATAATTCCTTTTGAACATTATCTTCACTACTCTGGCTATATCAGGTATATCTTCAATTCCTTGACAATATCTTTTCCAGGAAGACCTTTTCACTTTTCTAATGCCTTCATTATAATAAGTGAGAGCATTTCTTTGTGTGTCCCATTCACCTATCCTTTTATCTCTAAATCTTATTAAAAAGCCTTTTAACATTAAGTCTAAGACTTCTAAGCTATTTATTCCACCATGGAACCTGCTTTGATGAGCTAGCAGTCTTAACCAGATAGTTTTGATGATAGGACAAGAAAATTGCCTATTGAATTTGGTCAGCAGTCATCTCTAAATCCATTACCAAGCAAAATTTGTTCTGAATACACCCAAGATTAAATATAATGTCCTCTTTATAAGAAGCCCAATTAGTTTTCCTTGGGTCTCTGTATATTGCTCAAGTGAATATCATACCTGCTAGATTGAAGCAAATATATCTATGATCTGAAGTACATAGCTCATTAGATACACGCCAATCCTCAGCTAGGTCATAAACATTTTTAGTCTGTAATGTTAGGTCGGTGACCTCCCTTCTGTTTTTAACAACAAAATTAGGTTCATTGCTTTTATTTTAAAGCAAAAAAGTTAGTATTTATTAGAAATTTCAATAAGTGCTACCCTCTTTGATTGATTTCCTTGCTTCCCTAAACTAAATGATGAGAATTAACATCAACATCAAATCAATAAATCAAACTGATTGGTTGACAGAATTCCACCAAATGCACAAAAATTATTGATGGTAGATATCATAAGGAAACTATGCAGAGGAAACAATAAGTTCCTCATTACAATAATTTCCTTTAAGTTGTTAGATCTTTAGTACAGAAATCCCATGTGAATGAAATATGAAAATCTGTTATTTTTTGAAAAGATATATAATCCAAGGACTGCTTTCAGAGATAAAAGTAAATAATATGTCCCCTTACAGTTAAGACCTCATATTTGTCCTTATAATGCCAAAGCTCTTGAATAAGAGCAAGATCATAACAGCTCCTCATATGCCACCAACCCAAAAGGGCAGAAGCAACTCTAGAGTGCTGGAGATTATTTTGCACCACCCTCAGATCCATGGCACTACAAGTGCATTTAAGACACCTGTAGTGCTATAGATCTGAGGTTGATTGATATCTTCAATGACTATTCCTTTATAGGAATAGTCATTGACGATATCAATCATACATGCTCAGCATTAGAATCCAATAGTGCCTTAAAGAACTCCAGATAATAACTTTTAGTAAACTGTGGCTGAAAGCACAACATTCTATTTGTAGGTCTACTATCTCCAAAAGGAAGATTAGAACCTATAAATTTAGTCCTCTTATTGGCATCAGAGACGCCAGCAAATAGCCCAGAGATAACTGATTAGGAAATGTGTCCCAGCAGCTGAAAGCTTCTATCTAGTACCACTACTTTTCCTTTTATCCCAAAAAGATGGATCACTCAGTTACCATTCAGAGATTTATTTTTTAAGAACCATACAGGTATAAAAACTTGAGGAAGAAAACAGTCACCACTTGATTATCCTCCAATACAGTAGAAGGCTAAATACAATGAGGTTTTCGCCCAGTCCTTGAAGGGATTGTTCATGATATTGAATCCTTCACTACCCCGGTATCATTCAACTATCAGCATAATATATCACAATTTAGTTTGGGTACAAACATATTTCCTTTAATCAGGGGAAGAAGCTCAAAACTGAGATCCTATCTGTGTTAACCCCCTCTATGACAAGGACACGAGTTGGAATTATAGAGAGGAGCCACTATCCAAAGATAGAAATTATTTTGTTGGATGGCTAAATCTTCATATAAAAATAATGCATGAAAACTTTTGGAAAATATCAAAAAAATAGTTATATTGTTAGAAAGAAGAATAAAAATGTAGTAAACTATAAAAATTTCAAAAGATTGTGACAAAAATTAAGTGAGATGTGATAATTTTAATTTTTTGTGTATTAATTTGGCTTAATTTTAATAATTGAAAGTGCACAAGAGGTTAAATTCAACTCCTTAACCAGAATAATATAAAATGTATAAAACTGCATTTTATGCTAATATACCTCAAATATCATTTCTAAAAAATGTCTTTATGGAACTTTTTGTTTAAAATAACATAATAAACTTGTAAACAATGTCATGTAATTCCATTGAAAAATTGTCTATTGAAATATCAAAATTTATGAATTCAATATTTCATTAAATACTATTCATTTAAACAAATAATTCTTTGAAGATTTTTTTTAGATAGAGATTTTAATTTTACAATTAGGATTGCATTTTAAACATTTTTATACTTTTTTTTTATAATTGAATAACATTTATAGCTATATCAAAATTTTATACACATTAAGTTTATTTATATCAAATATTGTATATAGTAAGTGTCTAACTTACGTAAGTTTAGAGATACACAGATTTATAAGTTTCTTTATTTTTGCTGAATTTCCATAAAATGCAAATGAAAATTTCATTAAATACAGGTACTTTACAATGCTCTTCAATTATATTCCATGCTTTTATTTTATATCTCAAAATGAAATTATCTTCAAAATAATACATAGAATAGATATATAAAGCATAAATTAACACACAAACAGGCTGGGTCCAAAGCCATCCTAATAAACTGAAGGTTTGAGATCTGGAATCAAACTTGGATCCTGCAAGGTAATACATAAATACTTTAAAATCAGTTATCTGGCTGAGGTTTTTAGGCCTAGCCTGTGCACTTGATGAATAATGATATATGTTTTTAAGCCTTTATATGCATTAGCAAATGAAAAAGGCTGTGATTCACTTTACAGCAAAATTCATTTTATGTTGGTGATCTGGAACATAACTGCCACAGTAACAAGGTATACTTGTATTTTTTATTGTTTTTCTTCAGAAATATCATTTATGACCTTAAAATTTCTTATCTATGCTTAAAGTATGTTCATAAATTTCATTTAGCCATTGTACAAGGGTGAGTCAAATGAAAGTGAGCCATCGCCCCCATGTGAAGGTGGTTCGACCCGGGCGGTGTGATATGCGCACCGGTGATGTGCATGCATGTCATAATAACATCTGCGCTTCGTTTGAACAGACATTGATAGTTGAGAGTCACAACATAGAGTGGTAACACGTTGCATTTATTGTCATGGACGCTCCAAAAGCAGAACAGCGCGGTATTGTGAGATTCCTGACGGCCGAAGGTGTTCCTTAACACCAAATCCATCGATGAATGGTAGCTGTGTACGGTCCTAATTGTTCCTCGCTGGCTACTGTCAAATGATGGTCCAAACGATTCTGCGAGGGCCGTGTGAGTTGCGCTGATGGGCCCCATCCTGGCCAGAGTCAGCGTGTCATTATAGAGGAAAGCATCGCTGGTGTCAATCAGCTCATTCAAGGAAATCAGCATATGAGCATTGATGATATCGCCCAGCACATTCACATCAGTCATGGATCCGTGCATACCATTATTCATCAACATTTGAAGTACCAGCTGCTGTGTGCACAGTGGATACTGCGATTACTCACAGAGGACCACAAAGCTCAGCGCATGGGCACATCCTTGACACATTTGATGCGATACGAGCGTGAAGACAATGCCTTTCTGGATAGAGTTGTTGCGGGAGATGAATCATGGTGCCAGCACTATGAACCAGAGACCCATTGACAGAGCGTAGAGTGGAAACACCTGGAATCTCTGCCCCCTCGTAAAGCCTGATCTGTCTTGTCGCGAGCAAGTCCCCTTACGGAAGCCTTCCATCGGGATTTTGAAGACGTGGATTGGTCCAAGTCGGAAAGTGAAGTATGTCGAATGCTTGCAGCAAGTCAAGGGAATCTTGCGAAACTCAGGCAACTGAGGGACGCTATAGATCGGCTGTTGGATTGATTCAGTCCGCAGTCAGCCTATTACGGAGACTCCTTTTACAGGGGGAAGGATGTCTCATGGTGTAGCCTTCAGATCTCACTCTGAAGCTGTCTCTAGTCGTCTCGATCCCTCTGTGGACGAGATGGAAAGTGGTGGTGACACCACTAACACAGCAATAACGTCTGAGACCGAGAATCCTGGGGAGAAGGTGAAGCTGTAAGTCTCGTACACAGCGGCACGTGATCCGTTACGAGCGGCTAAACCGGACCCTCGGGCCTATCGGGTCAGTGGACCATGGACGCAGGGAAGGCGATGCCGACTCGCGACCCAGTGGCAGCGATGATTAAACTGTGTTACAGACCTCGGTAGTGCCTCACAGCAGAGCAGAGCGTTGTCCAATTAAGGACATATGTCTGCGACCTAAGACTGAGCTGAGCTGAGCTGTCGCGGGCAAGATGTTGCTTTGATTGCCAAGGGCCACTACTGATCTAATATGCAGCACCAGAGAAAACCATCAACGCTGAATGGTATTGTCTAATTCTGGAACGCCTGCACACAGCCATCAAAAACAAACAGCCTGGACTGCTGTCAAAGAGCGTCATCTTGCTCCATGACAATTCCAGACACCATGTTGCTCGTCAGACCACAGACTTGCTGTGCTGGTTTAAGTGGGAGGTGCTGGAACATCCGCAATATAGTCCTGATCTCTCCCCTTGCGATTATCATGTCTTCAGTCCACTCAAGAAGCAATTGAAAGGTCACCGCTTCGTCTCAAACGCTGCCATTCAAGCGGAGGTTACAAGACTCCTCATGACCCATCCAAGCATGTCCTGTACACTGCAGGTATTTTACAACAACGGTATCACCCGACTAGTTACTCAGTGGGATGCCTGCCTCAATGCCAACGGCGATTACTTTTGAACTAAATAACCGTTCTCTCAGCACATGACGCACTGGCTCACTTTCATTTGACTCACCCTTATATTTGTGAATGTGCCCAATCATGTATATCAAATTTAAGCATTGTTGGACCTGCACAGTTTTCAATTTATGCAAAAATTTTTTTGGACAAATTAACTATATAATTTGAGGATTTATTGTATTTGTATTCTATTTGTTAACAGTATTACAAAATTCTTTTTTACAGATTTATTAATTTTTAAACAAACTCAATAGAGATTTATTTGAAGCTCCATACAAATTTGTTTTCATTTGATAAAATAATAATGATTTCCTTTTCAATAAGTAAAAAAATATATTTTCAAAAATAAATATTTACATGCCAATCATTGATAAATATTGACAGAGTGATTTTTATTAATCTCAGCAGTTATTAAGTTCTAAATTTGAATATAGCATATTATAAGCATAAATCTGTTATCTGAGTAGAGATTGCTATTCAAAATGATCTGTTTATACTGTACATTTTTATGATATCTAAAAAATTAAAGCACATTCATAAAATGATATTTAATAACTGTTTATTTTTAAAAATAAATTTTAGGTTTTATCTCCTATTACTGGACGTGTCATTGGTGCAAGAGAAGTCAGAGTTGGCAGTGATAAAGAAACTATTACTCATTTACAAGTAACTGTAGTTACAGGATTAAATTTATCAGTTACAAGTGATGACTCTTTGCCTAATGTTTTTACTGCTGTGGCATCTGTTAATAACAAATTAACATCACAATATCAGGTAGTTTTTAATTATTAAAATTATATGTCAATTTGGAAAATATAATAATAATAATAATAATACCAGATACTATAAATAAATATTTCTATATATTAACAAAATAATACTGAAAATGCAAATTTCTTATATAGATGGTAATTCAATATAACTTTTGCTCTTATTTATTTAAAACTAGCGAAAGCATCTAGAGCAGGGATGGGCAAAAGCTGGTCCATGGGCCTGATCCAACCCGTGAAGGTATCTTGTACAGCCCATTGCATAAACTAGAACACATTACAATTTCAAGGCCCACATTCATAAAATTCTAATCGAAAAGAAAAAATAATGGATACTCTACAGCAGTGCTCGAAATAATTTCGAAAATCCAATAGCAAAAAAAAAAATTCTGATCGCCAACCCCCTCTCCTTGCAAAGTCGCGGATTAGAACAAATGTCAATACTGTTAATTACAACTAAGCCTAACAGTTCTAACGACTCTGCAATCCAGAGTTCGACCTGAGCTCAGGTCTTAAACTAATTCTAACTTAAATATAATTAACTTCAAAAACAATCTAACAGCTATTAACGTAAACCAGCAAAACAAAACCGGAACTTACAACTAGATGTGACGAATAAGTGAGAGATTGAAAACAACAAACGATGTTAGAAACTTACACTAATAAATTGAAGAAATTCTCAAAACAAGTTAGATAATGAAAAATATAAAATTTATTAGACTCAAAAACACTTACAAAAGTGTTAATAAATGCTTTATTGAAACGCTTAATAAAGCAACAATCAAATAATCAACAAAACTTGTTTAATCTAACTCGATTATCCACAATCCAATTATTCACAAAAAAAGAACCTTAAATACTACTAAATTCTACTACCTCCACCTCCGATACAAACTTCAAACAATCGTCGATCTTTACAAGAAACTCAATTATCACTTTCGCCAATTCTACGTCTGGAATTTCAGCACCTCAAAAAACTTGTCGATTGCGGTCGTTCTTTTATACTCGAGTGACGAACACTTCCGTACTTGCTCATTTACATACTTATACATAACAAGTTCAAAGTTATTAGTTTACAGAGTAATTCATTTGTCATTATCTTTACATTTAATTTATATATCAAACAAAACACCGATTGGATCATTCTTATTTTCACATATCAGTTCAGTGGTAAATATTATGTAGATCAGATGATATCATTAACCGGGAGCTCTTCCGGAGACGGGTTCCGATTCCGTATCACGTGATTGCCAACTATGACATTCCGGATACGGGTTCCGACTCCGTATCACGTGATTGCCAACTACGACTGAGAAACATGGGAAGTAAGTTAACTTTTAAACTAAAATATAATACGTTAGGAAGGTGGAAGTAAGTTAACTTTTAAACTAAAATATAATACGTTAGCCTTCCGGAGGACAGTTCCAATTCCGTATCACGTGATTGCCAACTACGATGGAGAAGTGGAAGTAAGTTAACTTTTAAACTAAAATATAATATGTTAGCATATAGAAAAGAAGTTAACTTTTAAACTAAAATATAATACGTTAGCATATAGGAAAATAACGTATAAATAATAGAGTGCATAATAAAATAAAAATAGGATAGGTCAGAGTTAACTTCCTCACATCCTTCCCTCCAAAAAATAAAAAAAACACTTGCATAAATTTACCAGTAAATACGTTTTTCACAATACAATCGGGGAAGTACCACATGTTATGCGAGTTGTGCATTTCACAATGACTACGTCGAAAGTATCACGTCACATATACTGTACATTCAAACATTAATTTCAGGCAGCGAAATAAATACCCGTCATTTCAATAAACAGCTACTAGACCATTCGCTAAAATATTTCAGAAGTTCACAAAATTCTCCACAACCACACATAATCAGCACGAAACAATGCGAACAACAAACGATCTATTTTCTTCTTCCTTTATCTTTCCGAAAATTCTTGAAATCAATTGAAGCACAAATGTAGGAGATTAAAAACTAATTTATTTAGAAAACGTTTTTGCTATTCGATAACTTTCCAAAAATTACCTGCATTAATAAGTGACAATCAAAATGCACCTTGCAAATATCTCTGAGGTATGACAGTATTAAAAATCCCAACAGAATTTTGAACCCCCCTTTTATCTTACCCTCTAATTAAAGGTTCCTGAGTTCATTGGTGAAGGTCCCATGAGGGGCAAAAGCCCTGTTCTCAAGTTATGGGGCTCCAAAGTTGCTGTTCGAAACCACATTTCTTTTTGATTTTCTGCAAAACTTTTATAGATAATCGGATATTTTAAACGATTTTAGATGTATCTTATCATTCTGAATCGAATGCAATCAATTTAAATAAGCGACAACTTATCTTTACGAAGCTACGTAATTTTTTTCGCTTATGACGATATATCCGTTCCGAAGCTTGGTAGAATTCTCAAATATTTAATTTTTTTATTGTTTGTATGTAAAACATCCTATTAATTATATTAAATTCATTTATTTTTCACATTGAATAATAATAAATCAAATATAGAACTTTGAAGCTTATCTTTGTTGGTCAGTCGATTTTTAATATTTTATTATTATATAAAAAATTATAATTATTGATACAATACTTTAAAAATTTCATTACAGTTTTAATAAGGAATTGTTGCCAGCCATTACTAATCATCATCAGCTGATATATTTTATAAAAACTTTAAACTTAAAGAAAACTTTATTGATGATGGCTATTAATGTCTGAAAAAATTCTGGAAATTTTTTTGATATGATTGAATATGTTATATTTAATTATATAAATATAATGAGAAATAAATCTGAACTCTTAGCTGTATTTCTCAAATTTTTCTGTAAAAAAAAAATATTTTTGATCTGTTTACTTTGACTTAGCAAGATCCAATTCTATAAAAGCCTCTAGATCTCTTCTTTTCTTCTTTTTTTGTCTTTTAACCCTTTTGGGTCTGAATTTGTGAATTTGAATACATCTATTCAAGATTAGATGTATATATGAAAATCAGTCAGTTTAAAATTTTTGCAACTTAAAATATTTAGGTTAATACTGGAATGATGGCTTGCATTCATAGATATGTATTTATGTGAAGAGTAAGAATAGATATATCCAGTGGACTTAATAAACTGTCATTGGTTAATAGGAAGAGATGAATATACTTTTAGAGATTAATGAAGAAACACTTATATTAAAGATTCTGGTACAGATTTTTCCAAACATTTTATAGTAAAAGTGTAAGATGTTTGGAAAAAAATCTGTATCAGACTCTAATAAATTAGAATAATTAGATTAATGAAGGATCATCATCATTAATCTCTGATCTTTCTTTTAATTAATGACTGTTTACTGTCTATTTGGACTCTTCGTGTAAACACACATATCTTAAAATATTCAATTAAAAATATGTATATATAGCTTTGCCTGTCTTCCACTGACAATAAATTTATTTTACTATAAAATAAATATTTTGATAAAATGCATTATAAAAACATTCATGATAACTTCATTACAAAAAGCAATTTGCAGTATGATTTCTACGAATGATTAAAATTTAAAAATTTCCTACTGAACAAATAATTTATAAAGGAAATCTCAACCATTCTCTGCAAACTATAATTAGCAAAAATATAAAATTACATAAATGCAGTACTACATAATACAATTACTGTTCTAAACATATCATTGATAGAAAGATATTAACTGTGGGGGAAACATAGTTATAGAAGGATAACAACAGTTAATTTTTATTTATAGAAAATGATTTAATATCATAAATATAAAATATTCTGAGAGAAACTTAAGTTTTTAATTTTACAACTCGACAGTACTTATTTAAGTATTCGATAATTTTTATGTGAATATTTCTAATTTATATAAAATTGAGTTAAAATTTCTACCCATCACTGTAATGCTGGATTTTTCTAACTGTATAGAAAATGCCGAAGATAACTGTCAAAGAAGCCCAAGCATATGAATTAATTTCAAATAATCTTATTTATAGGCCTGAAAGGGTTAAGCCTTATGCTTCTTAAAAGTTTCATATTCTTAAATGAAGCATTATTCTATAGATCTTATCCTTCTACTTTTTACTTGGACTATATTGCTGGAAAAATATGGTGAGCTTTATATAAATTATACAATTTGCATGCAATAAAATTTTAGTGATAAATTTCATACAATTTTTATTTTTTGCAGTTCCAGTAACAATCCATCTCCACGTAGTCCTAGAGCATGTCACCGTCCAGGTAAAAAGCCAGCACCTCCAGTGCCTACAAACAATCCTAGAGTTTTGGTAGGAAAACAGTCACGGGTTCCTGTTGAACGATCACAGTCTTTAGCAGATGTTAATTTTCAGAAGTTTGGTGACAGTTTAAATATTAAAAATAAATCATGTGAAGATCTTTTGAGTATCCAGAAAGACAATCTGACAAAAAATAGTTCTGTCGAAGACATTAGATTGAAAAATGATTTTGTTGAAAGAATTCATCAAGATATTTCAAATTCTAAGCCCATTCAGCTACCTAGACCACAACCTTCACCTCGTACATCTATTCAAAGGCATAATACATATCAACAAGGAAAAATTTCAAAGCCATATGCATGTAATAAAAATAATAAAGGTCTGCCTCATAATCTGTCATGTGATGACTTGGATTTAGAAACTATAGATATTAATGATATATCCTGTACTTTCCAAGAAGAAATACCTAATATTATAAATTTTAAAAATGAAAATTTTGTATTTCCTGAAAAAACTATAATGGAAAGCTTAAATAAGCAATTAAAAGAACATCCTAAATTTCAAAGGATTGATACAACTGATGAAAATCATAATAATCATAGCAATACTGAAATTTTAAGTGATAATTCTCAGAGATTAAAAAAGATTAATTCTATCTCTGAAGTTCCTGAAGATTTGGAATGCAATATTACAATGGATGTTGAAAATAATGTATTATACAGTAAAACAGACAATAATTTAGAGCATCATATCCAAGAAGACAAAGATACTTCTAATGAAGAACAACAATTTGCAAATGAAAAACATTTTTGTAATGGCAGCATTCCCATCCAAAATGGTGATTCGCATGTTGAAACTATGAACACTCCTAACAAACAGTATTGTACAGTTATTCACATTCCTGGTGCTAGTTCTAAACCGGAACTACCTCTTCCTATTGCCAAAGAGAGGTTACGTGTTTCACATCCCACAAACATGAATAAACTTCCAAAACCAAAAGTTCTTCAAAACACTAGATTATAAAAAAATCATGTACAGTTCCTCTCTCTCTATTTCAAAAATTGGAAAGTTTATAGTCAAGAAAATACTTTGCAATTATTAATTTTTCTGTATTATATATAAATGTTTGTATGCTCAATAATATGTAACTGTAAATTGTTATATTGTAGTAAATGATTGCATGAAATTAAGAATGAATTTTATTGATGATAAAAAAAATATATGTATTCAGTTTTATAGTTTTATTTTAAAATACTTTGTAAAAATAGTTCTTCCATTTTTATGCTACTGTTACATAGAAAAAAAATCGTAATTACATGACAAGATTAAGAAGTAAATTTTGTACAGAATTTCAAATAAAGTAGAAATAAAATAGTAGTTAATATTTGTTTTATTCAGATGATAATTCTTGGCTTAATTTATGCT
Organism: Olivierus martensii; assembly: GCA_000484575.1. Classification (NCBI taxonomy): domain Eukaryota; kingdom Metazoa; phylum Arthropoda; class Arachnida; order Scorpiones; family Buthidae; genus Olivierus; species Olivierus martensii. The sequence goes on along the minus strand of AYEL01090347.1, from coordinate 25,625 downwards.
AGATAACTTGAGTTACATCTTGAAAGCTCATTTTATCACATCAATTTAGTATTCTTGCTTTTTATGTAAAATTACCTGTAGATTTATACTAAATTAATAGTATCAATTATGCTAGGGGGTTAGATTTTACCACACATTAGTTTGTAATTCAAAACGTTATAATTTGAGGTAAAATTACAGGTCAATTTTTGGAAGTTTCCATCTGCTTCTCAATGGCAGAGGGAAGAGACATAAATGGTTTTGTTCTGTTTATGCGTTTCTAAAAGCTTCTGTAAAAATTCATGTAAACCCTGTTGGACAAATTCTGAAACTATGTAACTTGAGGCTTCGTAAACTTTGGGGTTACCTGTAATTTGCAGGTAGACCGCTTAGAGTAGATACAAATGAAAATTCTTAATAGTATGAACAAACAGGTGCACAAATAATGTCCCTGTTGTACTGATATAGAAATATATTATTAGAATATTATATACAGAAGATAAATACATAATAGTTGTTTTAACTATGTATGGGAATTTGTAAAATTCCACATATAAAAATTTATATGCCCTCAGAATAAAACTTAAAACATGTTTCAAAAGTATTGTACTATACTCCATCTTTGTTCTGATAATACAATGCCTACGTGATGGGATGAAATCTTATAGATGTTTACTGTGTTTCTGAATTTTCCATTTTAATTTTTCACATAAAAATAGAAAATTCAAAAATAGACATGTTTTTACATAAACTAAAATATGTAATATATATATATATATTTAAATAGAACACAATATTAGCAAATATGATAGAAAGCAAGATAGTATCATTGTCACGATATAACTGTCAATTTTTAATTGAGTATTAAGCTGAAAAAAAAAAACTAACACAATAATGAGCTAGTACCCGTAAGCAAAACGTATTTAAAAAAATTTTTGCGCACTACTTTCATACTGTAAAAAAATATCGGCTAGCTCCTGAAAGGAGGATATCTATGAAAAAATTAGTTTCTGTTCGACTTTGATGATAAAATTGCATTAAATAAGAATTCATAAAAATAAACATTATATAAAATTGAATAATATAGGTAATTGGATATCAAAATACAGAAATCAGATTATTTTCGAGAGGGGGCAGCTTCTAATCTGTCTCATGCAGGGATATCTATGAAAAAATTAGTTTCTGTTCGACTTTGATGATAAAATTGCATTAAATAAAAATAAACATTATATAAAATTGAATAATACAGGTAATTGGATATCAAAATACAGAAATCAAATTATTTTCGAGAGGGGCAGCTTCTAATCTGTCTCGTGAAGATCAACGATAATCATAGATTTAATCTAATTCCTTCAACTTAATGTTTGACAATTATAAGACAGTCTTGAGATAAGTAGGTGGGGGAGAAATTTCCGTGGAATCAAAGGGCTACCATTTAGTAGCGCGTCACACCCACTAAAAGCAGTGGATTTTTTTTGTCAACAAATGTCGCTATTTACTAATTCATTATTAAGTGGTGGGCGAAACAAGCCCTTCCATAGGCTGCATAGTATCCCTGCAGAAGAGTCAACAGACTATGGAGGACGGGGAAGACGGCCAACCCCAGATCTGATGAATAAATTTTCCAGAGAGACTCGAGAATGGAACCCGGTTTCATGGTTTCTTTTCTTTTTGCATTTTTATAATCTGATGAATAAATTTTCCAGAGAGACTCGAGAATGGAACCCGGTTTCATGGTTTCTTTTTGCATTTTTATGCCCCTTTCCAATCAGTGAAATCACTAAAGGACGGGGCCAGTTCCAACCACAGGCTACACCCATACTCGTAGAGAAGGCTCATTTTGTATTCTGAGACAGTCCAAAAGGCCGCTTCCCTGCTCCACATACGAGGTACTACAGGGTACTTCACGTCTATGAGAATAATCTCGGCTTAATCATTGCCTGCCACTCGGGTGCGGACTTGCCTGCCACCTCTTGGTCCATGAAGCGAACGAAATACGTATACGGCGGACTCGCGTAGGTTTGCCAGGCCTAGGGGTAAGAAGGCCGCATACGTATCCAGTCCACTGTATCGCCGAAGCGATCTTTACTGGCTGAGAATCGACTTCATCCACAGAGGGAGCGAAGACACAAAGAGGCTGCAATGACCGTCTTCATCCCCGAAAGGATCGAAAACCACCGAGAAAGGAATTGCCGAACCTTCCTTAGAATGCAAAACCCTTACTAATAATCTCAACGGGAGGATGGAACGCGTGACCGCGCTGTCCAACCCAACTGGAAAAGGGCGAGAATCTCTCCCGGTTCGGACATCGATGCAGCCCACTGTCAGCGTCTGACTGGTGGCCCACCGTGGAGACGATATCGATTGACGCAGTGCAATGGCCGGGCTCTGGTGCCTTGCCGTGGCCGAATATCGCTCGGATCAACTCCCCGAGGTTTGATGATTCCCTAGGGAAGCAAACATCCCCCGGCCTCTGGATGAATTCACTCAGCCCAAGCAAGGCCAATTCTCGGGTGGGCATCGTAACGGTTTCTATCCCTCCACCATCCATCTCTTCGGCACGGTACAACGCCTTGGGATTGGGACCCTTATAGAGGACTCGTACCTCACGCAGGGCATATGTCGGACCGATTCTTAATCCCGGATCCGCAGGGACTCGGATAGTCGAGTGGCGAACTACAGAGCATCCATCAGCGAGGGATGGGTGCAGCCATGCTCTACCGACCCTTAGACCCTATAGGAATTTCTTCACTAGGGGCAGCTACCACTGGGGGCCGTGGCCAGGGACATCCCAGGCCGACCAGTTTTGCTGCTGGATCTCTCTATAGAAGTCAACGAGATCCGAGGGCGAATTATTCGGCTAGGACTTCCCGCAGCTATCTACTTGGGGAACCACTTCCTTTCGACAGCCATTGACGCACACCGACGTCTGCACACGTCCACCTGTGATGTGAGGTTGTCTTCGCCTGAATTTCGCCAAGCAATTGGCAACCTCTTAGTTTCTCCCTGTCACTATGGACGTACCGGCTCTGCTGAACAGGTACAGGCATAGTGACAGCCGGTGAGCCCTCTCATCACGTCAAGGTGGGTGCCCTCGAGAGGGTCGTAGAGGGGGGTTGGATGGTGAAGAATGGGAATCGTCGGGACCAGAACGCCGAAAAAAACTTTTCAGGAGATGCCGGACCCGGGACGTCCTGCGTGGCACGCCAATACTTTATCTCTAGGCCATCCGGCTGCCCCCAGCTCTATGGTGGAAAGACGAAGCGTTTTCACGCGCCCATATGGCGGCGGCTTGATTATTTGTTGCTTTTTGCAAAAATATGAAAATCAAACAAAACGAAAAGGAATGATATATATTTGGATCGTTGGATATAACATTATCTATTTTAGTAGAATTAAAGATTATTTTCATTCCTTTTCAACAATTATTTTTAATTTTATATTTCATCATTCGAAAAATCGATTTTTTTTAATGTAAAGAAAATTAAATTTATCTTAATATATAATTACAGCAATAAATAAAATAAAATAGCCTCTAAAATCAAGTAGTAATACATTTCAATCTATTCAAAATAACTTTCGTCATCAAATATTTGTTTAAAAAATTCAGGGCTGGGGAGCTGGCTTGAAATAGGTTAGGCTCCGGCACCGGCTTTAGAGCCACAGTATATTCCAGCTGTGGCTCCAGCTTCGACTCCGGAATCATTGTTTTAAAACTGAGGCTTTAGCTCTGGCTCCGGCTCCGGCTCCATCACTATAAAAGTTTTTTTAGTATGACCGCTTAATCAAAGATCATGTAATTTATCGTTTTCAAATTTTTATCAAATTTTAAGTGCTAAAGTCTAGGAAGGCTTATATGGGTTATGCATTTTTACTAATGCATAACCCCTAAGCATGGGTTAGGCATTTTTACTAATTTTCAAACTCTGAAGATGGACGATCGGCTTATATTCGAGTATATACGGGTATTTTTTAATGAATATATTGATGAATATAATGAATATATCAATTATTACAAAATATTCTCATGGTTCCAGCCAAAGGCATACTTTATCACCTGTATTAAAACACTATTAATATGAAACAGATAATTCATAAACATCAGTTAAAAGGAAAAAATGGCATTGCACAAAGAATTATTTAGCTATCTTAGATTATTATTTATTTAGTGGATTTGTTTAATATAATAACTTAACAAAAAGTATTGAGATCTCACCAAGAACATAAATATGAAAAAATGGGCCAAGTTCTATTCTATAAGTTTGTTTATCCATCAAAAGAGTAGAGATCTAAAACAAGTGCCCCTCAATCACTATAAAAGTTTTTCTGGTATGACCGCTACCATGAAACATCACTTACCTTACTTTCACAACATCATTTATCTTTTAAATTGATAAATTGGTGTTTGTATTTATAAGTAAAATTTTACTTTTTAAATTGATATATTGCTGTCTGTATTATTATTAATTTATTTTATATGATATTTAAAGTTTTCAATAAAATATATTTATATTTTGGCAAATGGCATTAATATATTGGTAACTAAAAATCAAAGATCATGTAATTTATCAGTTTCAAATTTTTATCAAATTTTAAGTGTGCTAAAGTAGGGATAGGCTTATACATAGGTTTTGCATTTTTATCAATTATCAAATTCTGAAGTTGGGTGGTTGGCTTATACATATATTGGCTTATATTTGAGTATATATGGAATTTAATAATGCCCAGATCTGATTCATTTCATTTTATGAATAGGAAAAATTTTTCTCATTGAGCTTGCATGCTTATTATAAATGAAGCAACATTAGAAATAATTTGCAATTCTAGCTCCAGCTCCATCACTATAAAAGTTTTTTTGGTATGACTACTACCATGAAACATCACTTACCTTACTATCACATCATCAATTACCTTTTAAATTGATATATTGGTGTTTGTATCATAATAATTTATTTTATATGTATATATTTAAAGTTTCAATAAAAATAGTTATTTTATTGGCAAATGGCATTAATATATTGGTAACTAAAAATCAAAGATCATGTAATTTATCAGGCATTAATATATCGGTAACTAAAAATCAAAGATCATGTAATTTATTGATTTCAAATTTTTATTAAAGTTGGGGTAGGCTTATACACGGGTTGCGCATTTTTACTGATTTTCAAACTCTAAAAGTTGGGGGCCGGCTTATATTTGAGTATATATGGTAGATTGTTAGAAGCTGGAGCCAGCAGAAATTTTAATGGCTCTGGCTCCAGTATTAATATATTGGTAACTAAAAATCAAAGATCACGTAATTTATTGATTTCAACTTTTTATCAAGTTTTAAGTGCTAAAGTCGGGATAGGCTTATATACGGGTTGCACATTTTTACCGAATTTCAAACTCTAAAAGTCGTGGGGTCGGTTTATATTCAAGTATATATGGTAGATGGTTAGGAGATGGAGCCAGCAGAAATTTTAATGGCTCCGGCTCTGGCTCCGGCTCCACTGAATATGATCAGCTTAGCTCTGGCTCCAACTCCGGCTCCTCCAAAATTTCCTGGCTCCATGGCTCTGGGCTACGACTCCAGCTCCAGCTCCCCAGCCCTGGTGATACTGCAAACCATAACCACAAAAAAAAATATCAATATATAGCAATAATTAGAAATGAAAAAATATTTTCTATATTTAAATTTTAAAACATCAATGTATTTGTAGTTAATAGCAATTTATGTATTATGAAAGACACATTACTGGTTATTGGCTGTTGCATGCTGGAATCTTCATCTAACACAGACCTTAAAAGGGGCTATTTTCTCCATAGAAGGATTCATATTTTAGACCAGGGATGGCCAACCTGCGGCACGCATGCCACAGTATGGCACGGCAGAGTTTTAACAGTGGCAAGTGAAGACTTATTGAAAAATTAAAAAATTTGAAAAAATAATAATAATATTCTTCAGGAACTTTGTCAAAATTCATAAAAACCCTACTCATACGCTACTGAATACAACAGTGCCAGAAAGTGGCACTGCTTGACACCAGTACAATGATGCAGTAAGACAGTATGGTCATGGACGAGCCCAATGGTTTGAGTTGCCTTGCTTTGGCGCCGTTATGTCTTGCTATGGTTGTCCGTTATCGAGCGAGAGCGAGTGTGACACTCTGGCCATAATTTATCGATTTCAAATTTTTATCGAATTTTAAGTGCTAAAGTCGGAATAGGCTTACTCATGGGTTTTGCATTTTCACCGATTTTTCAAACTCTGAAGTTGGGGTCGGCTTATACACAGATCAGTTTATATTTGAGTATATACAGTAATAAGTCAAAAAAATCAAGATATTTTAGTATTTTTTTATATATTCATTTGAAATATTCAGGTTATATTCCATATGTGATGTAAATATTGTTTACATTTTCTAATTGCTGACATAAATTTCAATTTTTTGCAACTTGGCTATAAAAGAATTAAATTGTGTTTATGAAGGGAAAATAAAAACATTTTTAATTATAGTGAAAAATTATTTATTTATATTTTTATAAAATATTTGCATTTCTTCTTATTCTAATGAATCATGGTATTGATCAATTTTCTTAATCAGTAATCTCGTGTTTTTATATTGTTATTCTCTATTTAATCTTCTTTCCTAATAATTGACAAATAGTATCAAAAAAATATTTATAAGAAATGTCACTTTCTTTAATGTGCAATATTATAGTCTATTTCATTTTAAATATCAACTTAATACATTTTAAATTGAAATTAAATATATAATTATTATGTAAATATTGTTTATGCTTTTGCATTTATTTTAATTTCTAGATCATTTATTACAAATCTTACTTTCCTGCTACCAATATTTTTGATAGAGAGAGTAAGATATTAAATATAAATTGAAGTTCTCTTGTTGTATAATGAATTCTGAAATATGTATAAAGAAAGAAAATATAAATAAAGCAAATAAATCTTTAATTGGATAATTCATTTTAGCCTACTTTGTGAAACAAAGTAGAGGCTTATAGGATTATCTTGTCTATGTTTTTCCTCTCATTAATTACTTTTCAGCCTAATTAGATTTTTCATAAAATTTGACACTAATATTCTGCCATTAAAGTAATTTCAATGACACATCATTTAGCTCTCCATCTTCAGCTATTTAGAAATGGTGGATATTCAAACTTTTGATAATGTCTCTTAAGAAGTCAATGAGTAGTTCAGGATATGTTATGAAATTTAATAGGATGGACATGTCATTGAAGATAATCTCAAGGACATATTGATATAACTCTTTAATTTCACTGATTTAAAAATGGTGGATATTCAAACATTTTTCCCCTAATAACTTTTAATATTCAATGGAAATTTATAAATCTTAGCAGAATGATCAGGATATTAATGAAAAATTTCAAGTGTATTTAACTAATCCTGTAAGTTAATTCCTTTAAAAATGGCAGATGGTTAATTTAAGATTTCCCAATAAGTACATGGAATTGTTTAATAGATTTTTATGATATTAAGTATATAGATTAACATTGAAGATGATTCTGATGATATATTTTAATTCTATATCTTTAATCATTTTAAAATAAAGAATGTGTTTCGAAAATAGGCAGTTAGTTCTGTTTGATTTACTTATACTTTTAAATGTTTAAATAATAATTTAATATCTAACTTAATTTAAAAATTTTCATCTTTATTGGTGCAAAATATGTTAGAAAAATTTTAATTTGGTATAATATCAAATAGAATGATAAAATATTCCTACAGAATACTACTAGTAAAAGTCAAAATTCAATTTAACATTGAAGGACAATTATGGGACTATATATTTGTTTATCACTATCTTTAATTTTTTTTTAATTTTAGTGAATTTCTTTTTATACCCTTACATAACATAATTCATATCTCTGTCATGAAGTATATTCACTCATATATAGTAAACATACTACTACAAAATATTGAATTAAATGTTTAATGAATTTATTTTAATAAATTATATTTGAAAATTTTTACAGTTTGTCTTTCTTTTTTTTTAATTTATGTTTTCAATTTTGGAATGTTAAATATAAGATTTGGAAACTTTCATTTCAATATATATATGAGCCAGCCTGTGCTCTCTAAAAGTGGCTGCTGCCAAATACAGAATATCCTTTGTTAAATATGCTGGCTTAATAAACCTAACCTTCATATGAGTATATGATTTTTGAGTATATTGAATTCAGGTAAATGTGAATCTGTTATTTTGACATTCCTACATGATTCTGTTATAAGATGATTGAAGTTTAAAATTTAAAAATTCTATATGTTTGAAACTATTTATTATATATAAATGAAGATGTATTTGATTTCTTCCACCAGTAAAAGCTTTTTGAATAAATTCATTAGTAGATTGGTAATTGAATTTTTCAGAGTTTCAATCTTTGTGTTTCTTATAAATTTATATTTTTCTCACTTAATCTATTTCTTTATCATTGATAGCTACAAAATCTTAAACTTTGATGAAATGTCTAAATTAGTAAAAGTTTAAACATTTCATAACAAACATTAAGTAATTTGATTTATATTTTATCAAAAATAATAGTTTTGTTATACTTAATAATTGCTTTTAAGACTAAAACAATTATTAGATATTTATTATCATTATTATTTTATTAAACTCAAAGTTAAAAAAAATCTATCAATATTTTATTTCATTTCAGGAAGGATTATTGGATATAAAACTTCATTATTCAGATGGAACATTTACTTCATTAGCTGATATCACAGATACAGATTATCATCTTTCTGTAGATACTTTTGATAGTGGAGTGGTTGCATTTGCTCCAATGGCTGGTCTTCACCATCCAAGAGTCATAGCTATTGGTGAAGGAAAGGGTGATTTATTACATGTTTCTTTGGAACTTGCTGAAAGATGTCAGAAACGTAGAAGTCAGCCGATGGCTATGGCATATGTCTTTATTGAGGTAGATTTTAATTCTGCAACTCATACAACATCAGTACAAAATGATGCTCGTTTTAAAACTACTAAAGGTTTAGTTGATAAACAAGGTGGAAACAAAAGTGATCGATTACCTTCTGGAAATATGAAAGATGTTGATTCAATTCTTTATAAGGATTCTATAAATCCTAATGGAAAATATGAACCAACAATTCAAGCCAGACAGGATTTAGTTCGTGGACAACCAACACCATTGACGCCATTAGAAATTGGAATGTATGCACTTTTAGGAGTTTTTTGTCTTGCTATATTTGTGTTTTTAGTAAGTTGTTCAGTATTTGCTGTACGGTACAAAAGAAAACAAGTACCAGCTGCTGATAGCGGGGAATCTGTAGCTCATGCTCATGATTGGGTTTGGCTTGGACGTGCAACATTGGAAAGAAATTCCATTAATACAAAATGCTCTCAAACATTAATGCCCATGGCAGATTTCAATGGTAATCATCCAGGAGATAACTCAATTTCAAAAGTTCAGAGAAGGGATAAGAAAAATACAACAGGAAGATCTAGAGGCAGTGGATGTCGTGCAAGTAATATATCATTTCCAGGTTCAGAAATTAGCATTCGAATAACCACAAATCCTCAAGAACTTCCTGAGGAAAAAGAAGATGAAATGATTGAAAAAGGTGCAGTCACAACTCTTACTAATCATAATGCTTTACATTTGCCTTCTATTGTGGATGTCAATGCCAATGCTAATCTGGGATGTGAAAAGAAAGTACGCATACAAACTAATCCAGTGCCACCACCAATAGCACCTGATACTTATAAAAAACATTCACATAATCCTGTTAATTCTCCTCCACCTATTCCACCCCATCGTAATATTCTTCCTCCTGTCCCACCTCATGGAAGATCTCATGGAAATATACCAGTAGATCAAAAGGGAAGTATTAAAGAAAATGGCACTAGGTCAGGGGAGCAAGGCAGCGATATGGGATGGGAAGCCGTGGCCCAAGGAATGAACTACGACCAACTCATCGAATATTTTGATAACCTAAAGGAATCGAACGCGTGATGACAGCGTGCTCAATTCCTTCTCCCCTTGTAAGATCAAGTTTCAGTGCAATATTCAATTCTCATAATATACAGAAAGAGAAACTGGGATTAAAAATATTCATAAATGGTTAATGAATGCTTATACTATCAAATACAACTCTTTAACATTATAATGACTTGCCTTCACAACTAGTCGCACACGATCAAATGTTGATCACTATAAAGCAAGTGCTTCATCCTTGCAGAGAGCATGAGTAATTAATTATATATGAAATATGGTATCTCTTCCTCAGTTTTGTTATCTCCCTAACAGATAATAATAATTGATATCTGTTATGGATTGAAACATTACTCAGAGTTCCTATGTGAATCTGTGTAATTAAAGCCCATACTAACAATTTTCTCCCTATAAAATCTGTATACATTTATTATAACTCTCCATATTGTTATATGATATTGATCCTATACAACATTTAAGCCGTAATTTCACAAACTTCATAATGAAAACAGGTATTTACATAATTAATGTAGTTGATGAAATTATGTTTACTTTTTATTACTACATTGAATATGAATCAGAATTTTTTGGATTTTTTTTTTTAATATAACAATATTTATGTTTTTAAGTATCATTATAATAATTTATAATTTTCTATTTTGTTTTTTTATACTATCAAGATATTTTTCTTTGTTCTATAATAAAATTAGAAATTAATTTCTTTAAAAAATTAAAACTTTTCATTGAAAAAAAATTTAATATTTATAATGAAATTAACTGATGTAATCAAATAGTGAAATTCTGCTTGGGTATTAGGAAATAAAAAAATTATCTGTATATATAACTTTCTATAAAATAATATCCATATTTGTAAGCTTAGGTCAATGTATTGTTTAGTCTCATCCAAAAGTCTGTATATACAGACTTAAATATGTGTAGTGTATGTATTGACATCGTGTTAGCTTAGAAGTGAAAATTTGAGCATATGTTATAAATATAAAAGTAGATATAAATTACACTTGCATATAAAATAAGTTTTTTACTGCATTCTGTTTATTTCATTATTATTTTCTTTCATACTTTTTAAAAATTTATAGAAAAATAATTTATTGTCTGGTTATTCATGTAAATTTTATTAAGAAAATTTAAAGAATTATAAAATTTCATAAATTTTGAATTCAGTTTTATGCAAACTGAATATATTATGTGATATGAAGAAAAGATTTTGTTAATTCTGAAACAATTTTTAATCTAAAATTTAATGATACGGCGACCACCGAGATCTACACTCTTTCCCTACACGACGCTCTTCCGATCTATATATTGTAAATATTTTAATTCATAAAATTTTTTTCCAGACAAATTCATAATTCAGGAAAAAATTTGATGATAATTTTTTTTTAATATTTTGAAAAGTTTTAATTTCATAAAGATAAAAATAATATGGACTTTTATTAAACTTAAGTTTAAAAGTTAACAAGTTGAACTGTATAATTTATTGTTGACAATTTAAAATATAAACAGATTAAAAATTAAATTACTGAAAATTTTTATTTAAGTAATAAATCTTTTATTTGATCATTTAGCATTTAGAATTTCATTAGAATTTATTTTGATTAAAAAATTGCTTCAGAATTTAAAAAAAAAAAAACTTTAAACAAGTTTGAATTTTAAAAAAAATTATTAACTTGTATGAAATAACACTGTAGTTATTTTGTAAACTAAATAATCAGACAAATTTATAAATGAAAATGATCATTATTAAAATTATTAACTTTTTAATTACTTAGAGATTTTAATACTACTATATGCAGTAGAAAAGACTGTGATGTTTATATTCACAAAATATAAAATTATTTGCCAAGTGTTTATATGAAGCTGTATTATTTACTGTAAATATTTTTACAATTGATTGAAGTCTTTTTTTTTAATGGAGTGACATTATTGAATTTTTTACTAATTTTTTGTTTTGTAGATTTATTATATATTGTTAATTTCTTGTTATTTCTGATGTTATGAAAGAATAATACTCAGTCAAATTTTAAGTCAGTTTATTGATATAATACTCAATGTTTTTTTTTTTACTAAGTTATTTTTATGTGTATTTTGATATGTGCCATAAGTGTGCTTTTTTAGAATACCTGTTAGTTCATTTGTTCAGTTCATTCATTGTTTTTACACATTATTATTTAAGTAAATATTTCATGGTAATTGTACTTGTTAATAGTGTACAGATTGATAATTAGAATATAATTTTTTGATAAATCATTTGTACATCACATTTGCTTAAAAATAGAGGTGTCAACTAAGAGTAGATGAAGAATGGAATAAAGTTTAAGAATTTTATGAAGTGTACAAAAAACAAAATGTATTACATTATATAATTGCAGAAGCACGTTGTTCTTTTATTTTAAAATAAGACCATTAAATATTATCCAGGATCAATATGACTATTATTCCAAATTCCGAGACATCAAAATCTTCATAGATTTATATAAAAATATATATATATATAATTATATAAAACAGTTGCTGTTATATTATTGATCAATATTTTTAAAATATACACTATAAAGATAACAAAAAATGCTATACTTAAAAATATTATAAATTCTAAAGGCATTGAGCAAAATAATTTTGAAATTATTATGTTTCATTTCCATTCAGTTTGATGTAAATGAAAATTTTGCAAATTATTCAAATACCTCTAAAATTATTGTTATTTTTCAAAATCAATTTTTATTTGTAAATATTCCTTATAATCATGGAAAGTTTATTATTTTAATGAAATGTATTTTAATATGTTCTATTATTTTAAGATTTTTAAGGATTTATCAAGATACCAAAATATTTGTTAATAAGAAATATGGTATTAGTTTTAATAGATTTACAGTATATTTTAAATTAAATTGTAAGATTTATTTTTATGATTATATAAAAGCAATTAGGCAATCCTGTACACATTTAAAAGTTGTTTCCGATATATATGTTTATATGATATATATTTACAGGAATTTTTTTGTTAACTGAAATTTTATGTTAAATGAGTTTAGTAAAATATACTGTATTTTCTACTTTTAAAATTGTGCTGAATTTATTTACTCTTATTTATTAAAAATTACATTTAATCAATATATTATGTGCCATTCTGTTCGATAACCTTTCTCTATCTCTCCTGTAGCTGCATAATCCAGTGTTCATAGTAGTTCTTGAGGTTTCTGGCTAAAGAACTAATCCAAGTGATTTTTCAAGTCTTCCAAGGAAGTAAAGTTTTTACCATCTAAGCTGTTTTGAAGCGATCTAAATAAATGGTACTTAAAGTTCACAAAATCAGGAGAGTATGGTGATGTACCAAGACATCCCAGCCGAGTTGTAAAAGTTTTTGTCAGATGGGCAAAGATGTGTGATCTAGCATTGTCTTGATGGAACGCAAGGTCCTTTCTGTTGGCTATTTCAGCCTCTTCTCTCGATTGCTTACTTTAATTCACTTACTATCCGTCCAGCTTAGCTGCGACCATTGACACAAGTACGTGTGCACTAACTGAACGAGTCCAGTGACAAAATAGGGATGACAGCTTCGCACATAGATGTTTTCAAACATAAGATAACTGAAGTTGAATGGAAATTTATTGTAATGTGAAATGCTAAATGATTAGTTTTGACATTGGAAATAGTATATTTAACAGAACTTTAATATTAATTCAATAATTTTTATCTAATAAAATACAATCATTATATACATCTGGAATAAAAAATAATTATATATATTTTTAGTAAATATTTTACATTTAATTAATAATCGTTCTCATCATACTCTGAATCAGTTGTTGAATCACTGTCAGTCAATGAAATAGTGGTTCACACACTTCTTCTATAATTGTGTCTTTATCCCAGTAAGCTGCTTCTATTTTAATTATATGCTTGTAATATTTTGCCAGATATGCTGTTTATAACATCTTTGGTTATTTGAAAAAGTTTTGTCATGTTGATATCACCAGTGGGATTAATATTGCATATGTATCTTTTTAATTCGGCCCACACACATTTAGTGGCATTTATATTGCAGTGGTATGGTGGGAGTCGAAGTGTTGTAAATCGATGTTTTGCTAAGCATACAATCAAATCAATAGGTTTTTACTTTAGGAACTTGTAATTTGACCAGCTCTAAAAGTTCAGCCTTCAGCGAATCAGGTGAATGTTGAATAGCATTCATAGAATCCAGAACAGTTCTTTTGGTATTGCTTGAATGTGGTGGCTTGTTTAACTGGACTGAATGATATGGAGCATTATCAATAACAACAGCAGCATTTTTAGGCAAATTTGAAATAAGTTTTTCTTTCGCCCATTTCTCGTAAATAGTAGAGTTCATTTGTCCGTGATAATCATCTGTGGTCCTATTTGCTTTGTATATAAGTTTAGTATTTGGTAGAAATCCCATAAATCCACCTGTGCACAAAACAATAATTTGACTCGAAGTGTTTCCACTTTGAAAAACTCCATCTGTGTCACTCGATTGCCAGCATTTACAAAATGTCAAATTGCTATCGACCCACATTTCGTCAATATAAACAAGAAGTCTTTTTTCTTCTCGATACCTTTTTATATTCCTTAGAAATTGTCTTCTCATTAAAATGATATCACTCCTTTCAGTTAGGATTTTCCTTTTATTTTGGCTTTGTTTCCGTTTAAATCCTATTTTATGTAAAAATCTGTCTTAATATTTCCTTTTTCCAAGTGAAGTTGATTTTTTCCTTTAAAACTGGCAATAATTTGTTTACTGAAGGAACTTTCTTTTCTCGGGTGTAAAACTCTTGCACAGTATGCCTAATAACATCACAATTGAAATATTCCAGTTGTCTGCGGAATGTCCACCTTTCTCTGCTTTTTTGGAAAGAAAAAACTTGGTTCAGCTTGCGCTGCTGACTCTCGACGAATCTTTTTTATTGTCGTCAACAATACATCATATATCTGACTTGCTTGTTTTGTGGAATAAGAAACAGGAATTAAAACATCACAGTTTTCTGCTTCTCTATCAGAAAATTCAATTATGTTGTGTAAAATTTTTTTTGTCCCACTTCGAAAGGCTTTGTTGTGACTTGTGCTAGCCATCACAAATAGAAAAAGGTAAGCAAAAACACTAAGATGACAAATAACAGAAATATGCAAAGAAAAGTAAATCAAAACCAAAACCATTCCCACCAGTCATTATACTGACTGCGACTCTCCCTTTCGCATTTTGACTCATCCACTTTAGCTAGGTGTGGCTTTCATGGATGGACAATAGTTGTGAATACTATTTCTCTGAATTAATGGTTTGGTTTTCAGGTACAGCTTATAATAAACGATTCCCTTCCAGTCCCACCAAATGCATAGCATAACCTTCTTCGGATGTAAACTGGCTTTTGCACTGGTTGAAGGGGCATCTCTGTGCTTAGACCATGATCTTTTATGCTTAATATTATTAATACACAAGCCATTTTTCACCTGTAACCTTCTGTTTTAAAAATGGATTGATTTCATTGTGCTTCAATAGAGAATTGCAAGCAGAAATTTGGTTTATCAGATTTTTCTCTGTTAACTTGTGGCACCCATACATCAGCTTTGCTAAAGCTAAAATTATTAATAAAATAATAATTGATTTAATTTATAGGAAACAATTTTATAATAATACAAATTAAATGTAATAATTCTATAATAGAATAAGTTGACACCACTGTTTAAAAAAATCATTTATTATTTGTCCTATATTGTAAATAGCATTTATACAATATATAATTTGTTTTACAGGAACATTTGTTATTTTAAATATATGATGGTGTTAAATGATTTAGATATTTAGGGAGAATAAATTTCTGTAGATTGTTCTAATCTTGAGAAGCAAGTCACTGTAAAAGATATATCAGTTTAATTATGTAATACTACTTTTTTAATAGAAAAATTATGAGAAAGATTGTGATAATTAATGAACAGTTGTGATGCATTATGTAAATGTGATATAGGAAGTGAAGTGATAGAATTGCCTAATTTCTGTATTGGATCTATGTGCCAGAAATGTTTAATTAATTTTTAATATGTATATTGATAAATATATAACAGTTCTAGTCTGGTTATAGTTATAGACAATATTTCCTTAAGAAAGACTTTTTCAAAAATAAGTTTAAATGTTGATAGTCAGTAATAATTTGCATTTCAAAATAAACTGGCTCCATGCAACAAATAAGTGATTTTGTTTCTTATTTTCTATTTTAATCAATGAATCTTAAAATAATACATTTGTATTAAAACAAAAACATTCAATAAAGTTCTTTAAAATAAACTAAACAATATTAATATTTTTTTCATTATAGAAAATTTGAAATTGCACTTGAAATATTAAAATAGTATTATTGATTAAAATATTTTATTATTTGCCTTAAAAAATAAAAAACATCAGTTTTAATATGTTTCTAAAATTATTTTTTAATAAACATTGTCTTTCTCATATTGATTTAAATTTTTGTAAATATTTAAAAATTTTAAGCAATGCTATTTAATTATTCCAAATCTCTCTCAAACTGTTTAATTTTTTATGAAATTCAGTAAAAAGATTAGATGATGATTCTCAATTGATATTCTGCAAAAATTTATCTTATACATTTTTGCTTTACAAAAACATTTTTGGCAGAACACTTAAAAGTATGTGATTTTGCAAAGGTTGAGAACCACTGGGTTAATGATTTTGATTACATACATTTTAATACAAAAATATTAATCAATTCAAAACAGATCTGTTTGGAGAATAGCAATTAGTTTTTAAGGAATTTTTGAAATAACTTCATTATTTCAAAAAGTTATTTCAAGAATTCTTTAAAAAATAAAAAGCTGACAGTTAATAATACATTGGAGAGATGCATTCACTCACTGCATCAGTGGTCAATGATTAAAAAAGTAATATTGGCTTCATAGTTATAAGACAAAAGTATTATTTCCAAAGACATTTTTATATTTAATTAATCTTTTCATTTTATCATGTTTGTTCTTTTATGACTTTGCTTCATATATTTGTTGAGTTTAAGATGATGACATATTAAATAGAATACAATAAAGATTAAATGCTAAAATAATTTGCATAAAGCAAATGCAATACATATTTTTGTACATATTTAGAGGAAATATTAAATACTAAAATATCAATTAAATTATTATATTTAATTGATATTTTAATATTTACTGACTTTTTACTGGGTATATTAAGATAAATCAGTAGACAGAGATTTGTAAAGATTAAAAGATTAAAAAATGAATAAATGTGAAATAATGAACTAGTAAACAGTATAAAATAGGATAAATATCCTAAAGGTTTTATATAAAAGTCTTTGTCCAATTTCAATTAAAAATAATAATAAGTACCTGTATTATGCAGACAGTAAAAATTCAGTTTATTAGTTACCATTTTCAATTATTTAATGCTTTTCACAATCTTCAGCTTAATAATGTTACAGAAGAAATATATTCAAATTTCATTGAACCCCTTGTGTACATTGAGAGATCAAATTTTCCAGAAACCTTCAAAACATAAATTTGCATGAATGGAGTTTAAAAAACTATACAAAATAATGAGTTAGGTTTCAAGATTGGAAATGATATTTGCGGATTTTTTTATATACGGTAGAGTCTCCCTAATCCGACACACACGGTTCTGGAAGTTGTCAGATTATTGGATGTTCAATGAAAAATCGGAATTACACAAACAAATACACTCTATTTATTAAGACTTTCCTTTCACTGAATTACACAAATGAATATGCTCTGTTTATTAAAACTTTCCTGTCACTGCTCTTCTATTCAAATCTTTCACAAACCCCTCAATTTTATCCCAATTTTTTTAATGTCATAAATAGTGGCTCATCCAATACCGTAAAACGAAGCCAAATCACTAAACTTTTCTCCCAAATTAAGTTTCTTAATTATTTCTGCTTTTTTGATCACAGTCAATGTTTTTTGTTTTTGTTTTTTTTTTTCCGATTTGTGATATTATGTAAAGATAAATAACAAACACTGATACAGTAAAAACCACTAGTATTAGTGTACCCCTCCAAGGGCATGGAGGCAATAGAACCAAGGAAACTGTTAGAAAAGGTAAATCAGGAGGTCACCCTCAAGGATTTAAAAGTGGGAGTGAAGAATACTAGAACTGTACGATCCAGAGTAGTCATCACGTGCTGCACCAGCAGTGGAGCTTCAAGGTTGAAGGAGAAGTTGCAGGAGAATTTTGAAGTCAAGGAAACCATGAAGAGGAAACCAAGAATCATGATTACTAGAGCTCCACTAGACATCACTGCTGAGGCCCTACGTAGCAATATCAGAATTTTTAATGACCATATGGAAGAAGAGCTTTTCTCAGCCAACAACTTTAAACCAGCATTTCAGGTTGGTAAGAGGGCAGACCGGAACCTGTGCTCCTGGGTGGTTGAGGTTGACCCAAGAACAAGGAAAGCTATAGCAGAGAATGGAGACTTTTTGAGTATTGGATGGTCGTCACATAAGGTGCGGGATTTTTACAGCTTCCGTAGATGCTACAAGTGTTGGGCCTATGGTCATTTGGCAAAGCAATGTAAAGCTGAGGTGGTCTGCCCTAACTGTGCGGCAACTGGCCATGACTCGAGGCAGTGCACATTTACAGTTTTTACGTATATCCGATAGTTTTCAAGAAAAATGCCTGGTCCACAGAAACGGGGGCAAACCCTGTATATATATATATATATATATATGAAGTCCCTTGATTTGTTTGATTCTTCCAAAAAATTACTGCATAAGTCAAAAACTACCCAAGTCCAACAATATTTAAATTTGACATATTCAAATGCATTAGCAGACAAAATGGCCAAATAAAATCTGATCATACTTTAAGTATAGATAAGCAAATTTAAGGTCATAAGCAATATTTTTGCAAAAAAATGAATTGTTTAATGAATTTTTCATTCATATTTTATGAAAATTTAACAAAGATAAAGAGACTTGTGTGTGAAATTAAAGTAACTATAATACAGAACTGTATTTTAACTGAGGCAGTCTATGTAGATAGGCAAAAACATTTTTGAATAAACAATTTATCTTACTTATTTGGCTTGTAGTTTACTTTTATTTGATATTTACAGTAAGAAATATTATGAGGGTGGATCAATAAGTACCTGTGTTAAGAATGAAGACGCAAATTTTTCATAAAAAGTTTTTTTTATTTTTCAACATAATCTCCTTTCAGGACAATACACTTTTCCCAACGTCCCTGCCATTTCTTTAAACCCTCTAAAAAACATGATTTGTCAAACTCTTTGAAATAAGCTTCTGTCATGAAAATGACCCCTTTCAGGACAATACACTTTTCCCAACGTCCCTGCCATTTCTTTAAACCCTCTAAAAAAAATGATTTGTCAAACTCTTTGAAATAAGCTTCTGTCATGAAGCTTCTGTCATGTCTCCTCGTTTGAGCTGAATTTTTTTCTCGCGAGCCATGTTTTCAGGTTAGGAAACAGAAAGAAGTCGCAGGGAGCCAAATCAGGCAAGTATGGTGGATGCAGCAACAATACTTAGTGCAATTCATGAAATTTGGCAGCAACAATTCCGGATGAGTGAGCTGGTGCATTGTCGTGGTGGAACAGCACTTTTTTCTTTGCCAAATAGGGCGTTCTCTCTTTCAATTTCTCATCGAATCGGTCCAAAATTCACTGTAGTACTTTCCCGTGATCATGCTTCCTTTTTCTAAAAAGTCAATGAGAATTATACCCTTCGAATCCCAAAAAATTGTAGCCATGACCTTTCCGGCTGATGGGATCATCTTTGCCTTCTTCAGAGCAGATTCACCTGGAAAAACCCATTGTTTTGATTGTTGCTTAGTCTCTGGCATGTAGTAATGGATCCAGGTTTCATCAACGGTGACAACTTGATGCAAAAATTCCTGCAGATTTCGCTTAAAGAAGTCCAAACATTGCTTTGAAGTTGTCAGCTAAATCCGCTTGTTGTCTACCACGAGTAATCATGGCATCCATCAGGCCGATAGTTTTTCATTCCTAACTTATGTAAAATGTTGAATGCCGTTCCGTACGACACACCTACAGTCTCTGCTACTTTGTGCGCTTTCATTCGGCGATCAGCGAGAATCATGTCGTGAACCTTTTCAACGATTTCCTCAGTAACCATGTCTGCCAGGCGGCCTGGGCGCTCCTCATCAAAAACACATGTACAGCCATGTTTAAATTCGTTGAACCAATATCTCACGGTTGTTACAGATGGTGAAGAGTCCCCATAGACAGCATCCAACTTCACTTTTATTTCTTCACTTGTTTTTCCAACCAAAAATAAAAAGCGAATTACAAACTGACATTGTTCTTTTTCCATCATATCAAAAAACACTAAAAATGTTTAATACAAATGGCTGTCAAGTCAAAACTAACCTATGAATCAATCTGAAATTTGGTATGGCATTGTTTGAAAGATAGTAGTATATGATGGTAATACCAACTTTCCTCAGCAACACCACCTGTCTTCAAACACGGGTACTTATTGATCCACCCTCGTATATTATGAAACTTATGTATCCATGTATCTGAAATCGCATTGCGAGGGTCACGCCCTCGAGGGTTCGGGGCCTCCTCCCTGCCAGTCGACGATTCCCGTCGATTAATCCTTACTTTGATGTGAATGTTGAATTCTAAGTCAGTTAACTCCCGCAAAAAAGCCTTCTCTAACAATTTTGCTACATGGCTTTTCTGCTGGAATTTCTTCTACAGAAGAAACTGCGAGGGTCACGCCCTCGACGGTTCGGAGCCTCCTCCCTGCCAGTCGACGATTCCCGTCGATTAATCCTTACTTTAATGTGAATGTTAAATTCTAAATCAGTTAACTCCCGCAAAAAGGCAGTAGTAGTAGTCGAAGCCATTGATAAGGTTACTAACTTTTATTAAATCAAACTTCCAATTAAAGTATAAAAGTAACATACAAACAATTCACAAGTCCTCTACAATTTCCAACTTCGTACAACTCCGTGGTAAACTTATCCAACATAAAAAGACAAACGACAAAACAAGGACGCACAACACTGTCCGTAGCTACCAACACCCGAGGACTCCCTCTCTCGGACACCACGATCCTAATATAAGCGATACTGTTTTACATAATTAATTATTTTCATAACATTAAATAAAATTAGCATTAAGTTGTTATAAACCAAACTTGTATTACAACAATATTATATTAATAATAACTTTAAATTACTCAAATTAACATTAAAAAAAGTGAATAATACAAAACATACTAAGCACCATACGTGCATTCCATCATGGCGACGAACCACCTCCACCGCCCAAACCACCGATGTCATCCAGAGTAAGTTTCTACATTTTTTTTTTTTTTTTTTCAATCCTCACAGCATAAATTGAAATCACATAAGTCAGAACCTACTGTATATGACGGGTGTTCAACTCATTGATCGCAGAGCAATTTTTGGTCAATCTCTTGTTTATCCCTCCTTACAAATTTAATTCAAACTGAAAACAATAATTTATTTATCATTATTTTGTATTATTTTTTAATTCTCTTTAATTGTATCACTATTGTTTGTTTATTTTTTGTTAAAATTGTCAAATCACTAATTTTCTTATCATTTAGAAGTATACACATGAAAAGTTTCCAATATTAAATGATAGTGCACAAAAAATTCTATGGTATTTCAGATTGACATACTTGTCAAGTAAGTTCTACATTTTTTTTTTTTTTTTTTTCAATCCTCACAGATTAATCAAATTCAAAACAAGGATTTGCTTATAAAATGTGCAGTATTAGGTCATAAGAAATATTGGGTTAGCTAGAAAATTTATACGTTCAACAACAAAAACTATCAGCAGTATGGCAGGAAAGACTTTCATAACTTTAATAACTGAATAAAAAACACCAAAATTAGTAGCACTTTCGATTTAATATGAAATCCTCATCAGGAGGACTGTACTGTACTCTTCTTATACTGTACTATAATGTACAGTATAAGAACGCACATAAGATTCTTTAAAAATTGTTAAATAACAAGGTTACTATGGTAACAAAGCATCAACATAAATTTTTAAGTACATATATGCACTACTGATTAAAAAGAAACTACAATTATAAATCAAAATAATATACAGGCTATGTTGAAGGGAACAATGCTAGAATAGTTAGAAAAGAATCTGACCCTAGAAAAGGAGAATGGCGGAAGCATTAACGATTTTTGATAGGAGAAAAGCTGACATTAGACCAATTAATAAATTAGACCCATCAAGTATTAGTAAAGCATGGAGATGGTATGTAAAGACATTTGAGCATCTTTTGCATCTGCGAAACATTCTTGCCTTTTCGGAAATAAAAAAGCATATGTTGAAAATGCTCCTTATTTTCTGCCATTTTTAATGCTTAACAAAATTTTACAAATACAACCAAATAACATAAATTTTTTCCCAAGTACTCACTGAAATTCCTTCTGTCAAACATCAAAACTTTACATGTGTGAAGTAGATAACACTTCCGTTTTGTGATGTAATGCCATCTAGCTCCAAAAATGGGAGAACTTTTGCATCAACTCAATAGATTTGATTGTATACTTTAATATTAAAGGAAAAATAAATTTCTAGCTATATTAACTTTTTTCAACTTAAGATTTATATTTCTGGAAGCTTTTATATAAGTAATATTATACACTTTAATCCTGGTTTACAAGAATGAAATGTTCCTGAAAAATGCTCTTAATCTGTTTGCTGCCATTGAGGTGTATAGGCATCAAGGAAGTGGGACAATAAACAATAAAAAAATTCAATCCTAATTTTATTAAACCAGCTTTTGCAAATTGGTTTTTGTATGTATTTGGTGAAAATATGCCTTTTTGATAGTGGTTCCTAAATTTTTTCATTTGCAAAAGTATTTTTTAAAGTTATGTATAAACAAACATTGTTTATATTTGAACAGCTCAATAGAATTTGGTTTTTTTATCTCATCTTATTGATTTTATGGTCTAATCAATCAGTTAGTCAGATATGTGATTCGATAAATGTTATTTTTGAAATTTTTATAAAAAATTGAATTTTTTATAAAATGAACTATAAAAGGTTGAAAATTTAAAATATATTGTAGATAATAAAATATTGGTTAATATTATAGAAATAATCTAAAATATGTTTTTAATTGTTCTTTTTCTATTTCAATTTCACTGAAATTTAGGAGAAAGTTGCAAAAAATTAAACATAAACACCCTCAGCCATTTTAAGGGCATGGCACTTTTTTATTGTTTTGTAGCAGCCATTTGCTTCTCTGGAAAATTGTAAACAAGCCTACTTTGCACATCAGTGTGAGGCATTGAGTCTGGAGTTAAACTAAACCATCTGCAGTCCAGTTAGAGGAACAGGAAAAGTATTATAGCTGTTTTTGTATAAGATGAGACCATTTTCATATATATATATATATTGGATTTTTTGATATAAATAAAAAAATTTATAAAAAATACTGCTAAAAATTATGCAAATGATGTAAGAACAAGTTAATAAATACAAAATATTAATAAAAATGATAATATTTTAACCTTTACTGCTCCACCGCCTGATATGACCAGTTACGCCTCCACCCCTCCTGCACTCCAATGACTGGTCACACCAGTCAAAGTTTAAAACCCAAAAACTTTGTTATTTTTGCTTAAATTGAGAAAAAATGGTCAAAATCTCAAATTCCATCATATTTTTCATATTTTTGTCGTATTACTCAAAAATTTGATTTTCTGTCAATATTTTAAATTTTTAATTACCCACTTTAATTCGAACCTAATCGGAATCAATTAACACATTGCGATTTTGGGCCCCCCCAAAAATTCAAGAACAGTTTGTCCGAATTTGTCCGACTTCAAAATCATGTTCCACATTTCCTTCTGTTTATCCTTACTTCTTTCTACGATATCTTGATCCAGTAAATTAAAATTTGGGAAAGTTTGGCCCCTTGTAAACAATACGATTTTAGCGCTTTTTCACACTCAAAATTCAATAAATTAGTTTAAATTAAAATTTATAAATTTTTAAATAATCAGAGAAAAAATGACTTATACCACGCTTGACAATTGACGCAGAACTTGTTGTCCTAGATTCTGGTGGGAAATATCTAAGTTTTTCGAAATCAGCTGATGTTTGTTTGAAATATCTAACGGTTTTTCGAAATCAGCTGATTGTTTGTTTATATTAAGTTAATATCTAATGGTTTTTTGAAATCAGCTGATTGTTTGTTTATATTAGTTAATAACGGTTTTTCGAAATCAGCTGATTGTTTGTTTATATTAGTTATAATGATATCTAATGGTTTTTCGAAATCAGCTGATTGTTTGTTTATATTAGTTATATTTTGAATGTAACACAAAAATTTAAACAATAAAGTAATTTTTGTGTTATCTACAGTCGAAACAAGTAACTAGTAGACCAGGGGTGCATAATTATTGCTAAACAGCGTCCATCCAAGGTCAATTGTTGACCTCAGGCTATGGGTTAGCTACATTATGTTGACTAAGGGAATAGCTGTGACAACCAATAAATTTATATTTTTATTATCTAACTTGTTCGAGAATTTTTCTTCAATTTATTAGCATTTATGTAGTTTTCTAACATTGTTGTTCATTCTAGTTCTAACACTTAATCGGTACTTTTAGTTGTAAGTTCCGATTTCGGGTTTCGTTTTGTCGGTTAGACGTTACGTTGTTGTTAGATAGTTGTTAGTTACAGGATTTTTTGAAAAATTAATGACTTAGAATGACTAAATACAGAGAAATAATTCACTATCCGCCTTTTTTAAAAGGCACTGACAAGGGGAGGCCACAACCTCTGTCCAACCGATTTCGATCAGCTTTAACCCTTTTACAGTTGCAACACGTATAGAAGAGCACAAAAGAGATATTAAGCATGCGAATTTAACTACATCATTTGCTATGGAGACGTATAACAGAGACATTAGGGTAGATTGGAAAGAGGTAAAGCAGATTAAATGAATTAAAGAAGGTTTACAACCAGTAATAGTTGAATCAGTAGAAATAATGAAAAGGATGGACAATGAAAAGCTAATAAATGACAGGTTAAACTGGGAGCCCCCTCCAGCATGGAGATACATAATAGAAAAAGAAGAGACCAGCTATTTGAAAATTAGAAAAAGATTGTGAGGAAGTTAACTTGGACCTGTTCTATTTTTATTTTATTATGCACTCTATTATTTAACATTATTTTCCTATATGCTAACGTATTATATTTTAGTTTAAAAGTTAACTTACTTCCACGCTCTCCGTCGTAGCTGACAATCACATGATACGGAACCGGAATCCGTATCCGGAAGAGCTATCCCGGTTAATGGTGTCCTCTTATCTACATAATACTTACCACTGAACTGATATGTGAAAATAAGAATGATCCGTATTGGTATTTTTGTTCGATATATAAATTAATTGTAAAGATAATGGCATGAATGAATTACTCTGTAAACTGATAACTTTGAACTTGTTACGTGTAAGAATGCAAATGAGCGAAGTGCGGGATTGTAAGTCACCTGTATAAAAGACCGACGCAGTCGACAAGCCAAAAAGAGGTGCAGAATTTCCAGACGTAGAATTGGCGAAAAGTGACATTTGAGTTTCTTGTAAGGAT
>AYEL01090345.1:0-27233 GCA_000484575.1 Olivierus martensii | reverse complement strand
GTTTACAGAGTAATTCATTCATGTCATTATCTTTACAATTAATTTATGTATCGAACAAAAATACCGATACGGATCATTCTTATTTTCACATATCAGTTCAGTGGTAAATATTATGTAGATAAGACATCATTAACCGGGATAGCTCTTCCGGGTACGGGTTCCGATCCCATATCATGTGATTGCTAACGACGGAGGCGGAGGACGTGGGAAGTAAGTTAACTTTTAAACTAAAATATAATACGTTAGCATATAGGAAAATAATGATAAATAAATAATAGAGTGCATAATAAATAAATAATAGGACAGGTCTAAGTTAACTTCCTCACACTCCTCCCCTCGTAAAACAAGGAACTGCGTAGCATTTCCTGTAAATTTTGTCCGTCAGAGCTTACCCGTTTACAATTTCTGTAAACTTTTCAAAGCCTCACTGATTTTCAACTTAGTGACAGTTGCCTTTTCTATGAGCATTAGTTAGTCCTTAAATCTAACATTTCTTAACATAACAATACGTTATATCCATAAAAGGATGCTTGATCAGTATCGATCGTTTGATGCTGGGAAAAATTTTTATATTATTTCCTTTCAAGGGCTGTAAGAGACCTTTTTCCCCTGTTAATGTTTCAATTTTTGTTAGTATTTTAGTAACCTCTTACAGTTATCGATGAACAATATTACGTTCCAAAATGTTACAATGATTCAAATTTTTTTGGATTTACAATTACTACTGCTGAAAAGAAAATTTTAGATTTATACAACTTATCTTCTTCGAGGTGGAAGTCTGACAAGATGACGATAGTCCACTCTCTGCATTGGCCTCAGTCGTCGGCTTGGTACATCCAAACTTCTAGCGACATGCGGACCGGAAACAGTTCTTCTGCTGCCGCTGTCTATTGGTGCTGTAGGTCTTGTATCACTGGCATCTCCTGTGACATCCCTCACTGGGTAAGATGGCCTGGTAAACAGGTGGTATTTCTTTAGGTTGGCTATATGCTGGCCACCATGAATCACCCCACTGACTGGATCCTTTAATTCATAGTTCAGTGGAGAGATCACTCTCGAAATCTCGTACGATCCTGCCCATTTAGGTGCGAATTTGGCGCTGAATTGTCTGCGGGCAGAAGAAATAGGATGAGTTTTTAATAATACAAGATCACCCACCTGAAATGTTTGTTGTCGACAATGAAAATTATAGTGCTGCCGTTGTTGATTCTGTGCAGATTGGATGTTTCTCCGGGCCGTATTCATAATTCACTGTAAATCGTTTATTTTATCTTCTAGATTGGACGTTTCTCCGGGCCGTATTCATAATTCGCTGTAAATCGTTTATTTTATCTTCTACAGAAGTCGGTGGGTTCGGGTACTGGGTGAGGCGGTCCCACGGAAGCATGACTTCCTGTCCAAGATGCAATTTCGCTGGAGTGTACTGAGTGGAGTCTTCGACAGTTGATCGGATGGCTAGTGCTAATTGTTACAGGTGAATATCCCAATCTCGTTGATTCTTATTAATGTATGCCGAGATCATACAGCCTAAGGTGCGGTTAACTCGTTCTGTTAAGTTTGATTGCGGATGGTAGGGAGTGGTGAACACATGCTTAATTCCCAATTGGGTCCAGACTTTGGCCATCAAAGGGAGATGAATTGTGGTCCATTGTCGGAAACTAAAGTTTTTGGTTCCCTCGAAAGGAAATAATATAAAAATTTTTCCCAGCATCAAACGATCGATACTGATCAAGCATCCTTTTATGGATATAATGTATTGTTATGTTAAGAAATGTTACCTCCACATGTTAGATTTAAGGACTAACTAATGCTCATAGAAAAGGCAACTGTCACTAAGTTGAAAATCAGTGAGGCTTTGAAAAGTTTCTGCAAAAATATTCATTAACCATACACTTTACTATTGTGTCCGCTTTTATGTCTTTTAACGGGAATAGTTCTACCCATTTACTAAAGTAATCAGTCATTACCAAAATGTAATTATTATTTTTCCTGGATCGTGGGTATGGACCCAGGATATCGACACCTACTTGAGCGCCGGGTTCTGTAACTGGTGCACTTTGCATCATTCCAGCCGGACGTTGTTGATCGAACTTGACAGTTTGGCAAACGTGACAAGATAACACGTAGTCTTTAATGTCGGCTGTCATTGCTGGCCAATAGCACCTTTGTTGCACCTTTTTTTTGTAGTTTTTCTGACACCCAGATGACCGGCAGTTGGATGATCGTGTAGTTCTTTTAACACAGCACTTCTAAGTTCCTTGGGGAGTACGGGTCTAAAGCCTCCAGATCTCTTCTAGTATAATACAAAATGTCATTAGTCAAGGTATAATGTCTTGATTTACCTATTAATTCTGTGGATAATGTTGGATCTGGAGGGAGACTGCCTGTTGCTAAATATTCATATAATCCTCTCCACTCATCGTTGTTCCTTTGTGCATTGATTAGTTCATCTCTGCCGGAAATAGAAAGGATAGCACAGATACGGGAACAGTAGTCGTCTTCCTTATCATTATTATCCGTTGCATTGGGAGATCTGGAGAGTGCATTTGCTAGTTGATTCTCTGTTCCCTTGGTGTGTTTTACTGAAAAATTAAATTCTTGTAACCTTAGTGCCCATCTCATTAGCCTACCTGTGAGGTTTGTTGAACTTTGTAACCACTTTAGTGCAGCGTGGTCGGTTACAACCGTAAATTCGGTACCGTCGAGATACCTGCGAAATTTCTCGACGGCCCATACAACAGCCAGACATTCTAATTCGGTAGTTGAATAGTTTCGCTCTGCTTTATTCAATGTCCTACTGGCGTAGGCGATTACTCCCTTCTGGCATAGTACTGCTCCCAGGCCGACACCACTTGCGTCCGTATGTAAAGTATATTTTTCTCCTTCCTTTGGTAATTGTAGTATAGGAGTGGAGATGAGGGCTTGCTTTAGTTTGTCGAAGGCTGTCTGGCATGCTTCTGTGGGGACCCGGGGGGTCTTATGGACGAGATTTTGGCCGAAAAACTTGAGCGACGTGGGTAAGTGACGCGTCAGGGTCCAGAAGTGAAGCGAGACATGCGGCAAACAATTGGCAATTAAACTATATATAACTAAAATAATATATTTAATATAAAATAATAATAATACAAATAATTGGAAAACATATAACATGAATCAAAGAAAAATAGAATAGAATAAATCTAACGAAAGTATTGATGCAAAGTTAAAACCGAATCCTAACCTTAACTGGGGCGAGAGACAGATAGAACCTATTGTATTAATAAAAGATTTTAACGTTAATCTCAACTGCTTGGTGTGCTTCTCACTTAAGTGATTAAATAAGTTCTATCATCTGTTGCTCTTTTGGTTTTGCAAGTTTCTTATACAATTCTTGGTATCCAGCTAAACAAATCTTCAGATCTCATTGGAATTTAGGGCAAGTTCTATGTTTGGATCAACATTTAAAAAACGATTTTCCACACTTTCACCAAATTTTAGGCCCTTAGCAATTAAAATGAATTAACTGAATGATGCAACACTTGAAAACCTTATGTAATCTAATAAATTACTTTACATCAATCTCTCTCATTCTCTTGTTTATTTCCTCACATTTGCTGCCAGGAGTTGCCCATGGATGTATGGAGTCCATGATGGAGTCGCCCCAAAAAGTCCCTCTTTTGTCAAATGCACTTTGACAAAGTGAATGGATTCAAGGGTAATGATTTTGAAATTGTGTTAGAGGAAAAAAAAAAAAGAGAGGTAGTTTTTTTTTGGGGGCCATGTTATTTCAAAACTGTAAAAAAAGTGTTGGGTGTACTTTTATATTTTTTATTTAATTGAAAACTGTCTAATAAAGCATGGAAGAATGTTTTTGGCTTTACAAAGCTATTTTCAGTTCCATTGGCTAATGCATACACAAAATATTATGGAACAGAATAATTATAAAAAAGTTTTTGTGTAGAGTCTATTCTATTCTAATTAAAATTACAAACTGTTAATTATAAGTAGAATGATGCAAAATTCAATATACAAAATATTCATGATTGTTCTACTCCATAATTTAGCTAGGGAAAAATATATTAGCTAATGGAACTGAGAATGGTTTTTTTGTAAAGCCAAAAACATTCTTTGTGTATGAATGGTGTATGTGTATGAATGCAATAACATTCTTATATCAGGTTGTGTCAAACTCATTTTAATTCAAGGGCCATTTAAAGAGCCTGTAAATTTGCTGCAGGCTTCATCATATTTAAAATTTTTTTAAATTACATTTTAGAGTAAGGATTCAGAAATATAGATAGGATAATTAAAAGCATTGTGTAATCAAATGAACGTATTACAAAAATATATAATTACTACATAATTACTTTATTGTGTAATCAAATGAACGTATTACAAAAATATATAATTACTACATAATTATGCATGCTTTTTTAATTTAATTCCTTGCTATCAATCTAATTTTCTATTAAGCATTAAAAGTCACATTTTCTGTACAAAAACAAAAGCTTTCATTAAAATTTTATAAATTCAAATATTCATAACTACTTACATTTTTTAAATAAGTTAATAACACAACAAATAAATCTTTAACAAGCCCGCTAGCACGTCCTTTATAAACATTCTTCAAAGAGGGATTGTCTGGAACTTGATTATTGTATCTGGCTATCCAAAAAAAAATACAAGTTCTCATTTATGACTTTTCGTTTTTTTGGTAAGAAATTTCACACAAAATGATGTAGTTCTTGCAGGAAAGTACTTTGTTTGTGTCAGCAATCCGAAAGCCATCTGTATGTATATGTCCGATAAGGACAATCAAAAGAACTTGTACAACAAATTTGATTAAAATCAAACTAGTGCATCATAGTATATGACATAGCTATGAAGCGAGACTTACTTCCTATTATCTCATAACATATTGTTCTCATTTGCATTTTAGTAAAGAACGTTGGGGGCCACAAAAAATCACTTCAAGGGCCACCAGATACCCGACTTATATAATAGGTGAAATTTGAAATTTTAAAGTTATCTATATTTCCATCAATAGAAATATACTTTAAAGTTTTTGTTTACTAAACCTGTCTTGTACTAACATATTGTTCTCATTTGCATTTTAGTAAAGAACGTTGGGGGCCACAAAAAATCACTTCGAGGGCCACCAGATACCTGACTTATATAATAGGTGAAATTTGAAATTTTAAAGTTATCTATATTTGCCATCAATAGAAATATACTTTAAAGTTTTTGTTTACTAAACCTGTCTTGTACTGGTTAGGTTAATTAGTTTACGCCGCCATATCCTCATGGGATATACTGTATCTGGCGGCAGCCACTTGTAGAGCCCATCACAGGCTGGCCAACACCCATAATGGGGTCAACCAGATGGTTGAAGGATGGGGTTCAATGAGCCGGGCCCGGACCCCTCCTGAAAAACTGGAGGTGTGGGACCCGGATTTGAACCCAGATCATCCAGGGTGGTAAGCCAAAGCTTTACCACGCGGCCATCCGGCCGACCTGTCTTGTACTGCAATCACAAACTTTTTTCAGAGAAACACTACCATGAATAATTAAAGATTTGATGCTTTTTTATCAATCTCTATTGATTTAGTTAAAGAAATCATTAAAAAAGCATTAACTATAGCATTGGCATAAAAAACTAATTGTTATGAATTTAATATAGGATGGAATAGCTCCAAAGGATAAAGGAAAAACAGTGGAAATGATAGAAATTTATAGAGAGAGAATGAAGAGTAAAGCCTGGATTCCACTCACCAGAAACAGAAAACAAACAACAGAAACGGAACAATTTACTGTTGTCTGTCTTCTGTTCTACTTTGTTTCCACTACAGCAGAAATTTGGAACAGTTTGTATGTTACTGCAGTGTCTTGCGATCGCTTAAAAATCAAACAAAAATGGACGATGACACAATGATTTTAATGCAGTTATTATCTTTGGCAAAAATCTCCTTATTAATATTGAAATTTAAAAAAAGATGAAAAAGACATCATAGATTTTGGACAAGAAGTATCTTTCAAAATAGAGTGAAAAACAGTTTCCATACTCGACTAGTTTGAGAGCTTCACTCTCAAGACTAAGAATATTATTTCGAGTAAGTTGATCAACTTACTCGAAATAATATTATCTATTGTTTCCGCCATTTTGATTTTTAAGATTTCAAAGCTCATGACATCAAACAAATGTCACTCCAAGCAAGACACATGATTGGATAAAAGTACAACAACAAGAGCTGCAGAAATTTAAAAGTTGAAATTTTGTCTGCTCTGTTTTTCTGTTCACAATTTGCTGAGCAGTACATTATAAACAGGAAGTGATATTACATTTGGGTGTCTACTGTCTGTTTCTGCAGTAAGTTCTGGTGATGTGGAATCCAGGCTTAAGACTATAGTTAATTAACTCGCCTGAAGATTTTAAGATGCTGTGGTACTAATCACCAAAGGACTTGGCTCCAGATGAAGAATATTAAAACTGTAATAGTAGAAAACCCACAGTTAACATTAGGATCTACATGACTTAAAAACTTTAGTTTCCTATTTTCTGTTTATATTGATTATATGTTTAATGTACTACATTAATAATCATGAATTAATTTTTGAAAGGTAGAGTGGGAACAGTTGAAAGTTATCATTTATGATTTATAGTTTAATTTCTACTATTCTAACTTGGAACAGTTTTTTGTATACATTCCTTTTTCTATTTGTTCATCTTCAATTAGAACCAAAAATAGCTGCCATCTTCAGCAGAATATGAGCAAATACAAAAAAAATTTTCCAAATTATACAAATTATTGTAAATTATTAGTAGTAACTTTTTATTGTTCCAACAAAAAAACAGCTTATTCAGCCAGCTTTAGTGTTTTTGTAACTTATAATTATTATGATTATTAAAAACTGTCTTGCTAGAAAGCATTATTTAAGTATTTTTGCAATTTTTCACATACTTAAATTGTTTTGCATCCCAATTTTCAGAATTCTAGCTATATCACTGATTATAATGCTTTGTGAGTTATATTAAATAACTTGAATTTATTTGAAAATTTATTTCCTATATTTTATTTGTTATATAATTTTTAATTGACATTTCTTTCTTTTAAGCTTTTATTAATGCTAAATAATGATATGGCCAATAAAAGTTCTTTCAGATAAGAATTCATCATCCATGCAAAAACAGTTTCTAAGATATTTTAAAATTTTAATCATCATCCATTTTGAAACAGGAATTTCAAAATTAATAAAAATTTAGTCAAATGAATATAAACAATTCCATAAAAATTTAACTACTTTATAATATTTGATTCTTGAGATATTTTGTAAACAGACAAACAAAAATGTACTTATACAATCATTTTTTAAAAAATTAAATAAAATATATGATTTCAAATTGTGATAATGAATACATTCATAATACAGTAGGCCTACAGTTTGCCTCACTTAATGTTGTTTTGCTGTTATCTCATAAGAAAAACTAAATTAATTAATTAAAAAATTAAAGTTTTTTTAAGGCAGCAGAATAGAATAAAGGCATATTTTCTTACATTTGAATGCATAAGAGAGAAAATGAATTAGAAATTTATAGTAATTATTATAGGAAACAAGTAAGATATAAGAATGCTAATTCAAATATACAATATTGTTTTTGAACTGTGTTAAATTATATTGCAGCAATATAGTCAGATGGATTAGTCATTTGGAAATGCTTTCCAACTTTCCAACTAGTAGATACAAGATTCAATTAGGATCCTATCCCTTGGAAAGTTTATATGAGGGACTCAAGCATAGCTCATCTATTCTCTTCCTCTACAATCTGCTGACCTCCACAGATATAGATGACATATGATAGGGCTTGAAATAACACTGCTATTACCAAATGATTGAGAACTGATATTAAGAAAAACTAATCGTGAACTTAGCATCTGTGAATTCGTATATCTTTTATTAGAAAATATCTTTCTTTCCTGTAAATCAAGACATAATTGCTGTATAACATTTTCTAATTAAAATTTATGATTAAATCATTCCATTCCATTATTTAGCATGTATTGTTAAATAATGGAATGCAATGATTTAATTGTAGATGACAAAAATTATCAAATCTTATCTCTTCTAGTAATAGAAAGAAATCATACTAGGAATATAACCCCAATATATAGCACTGGGTGTATAGGATTTCTGGTTTCAGTTAACATTGTTTTAGTTAAAGCCATGATTTTTAAGAATCTAACTGAAATGTTAAGTGAGGATCCACTGTATATACTTCATTATTATTATTATTTGTTTTATTTAATTTAGATTTATTAAATTACTTAGTTTATCATTTTACATTTGTATTATATAATTTTGATTAATCTGATGTATTCATTGTCATTTATTTTGACTATAAATATCATGCATTACTTACCAATAATTTTATTTTAATTAGTATTACTTGTGGATGACTGGTCATGAATTCTATGTAGAGCCAAGTCTGTCCATTTTTGTTCTTGTTCTTTAAGAGTTTCTTGGGGATTTCCATTATCAGGTTCAGGATCAGGAAGTTCCAAAGTTGGAACAGCAATATCCTCATCAGGAAGTTTGTCTTCTCTCCATTTAGTATCAACAATATCAATTAAATGCCCTTGACGTTGAACATCACTATCCATTATTAAATCTTTAGATATAAAATTTTATATTTATTTTAATTTACTTATTATTAATAATAAATGTATATTATAGAATAAATAATTTTCTATCATATAATATTTGTGAAATTTTGAAAGTTCACAAAGAACTGATCATTTCTTAAGAAAATTTAAAAGGTAAATAGTATGATAAATAAAAAAAATAATTTAGAATAAAGTAATATTAAACTTTCTAATATTAATAATCATTAAAAATGGAATAGAAAACTAATTTATATGTTATAATATATAAATGATTAATACTACAGGCTAAAAAATCTGGTATTCAATACTGTAATACAATTATATAATTATGATTATTTATATTACAGTATTTAATAATAATAATATATAAATATAATTGTCAATATTAAATACTGACAAGTTTTATTATGAATTATGAAATTTTACTTTAATGAAATGCATTTGTATCTGTTATTTGATTTAGACATATAGACAACACCGATATAACACTATATTTCTACATTATGATTTCACTCTAACATGGTTAGAAAATTATGCAAATCCTCTCCTCACAAAACTCAGTATTTTTGAATTTTTGTGTGAGAAAAAATCTGCAATTATATTGAATGTTTTTCAACGTTTCTATTTTTTTTTTTTTTTTTTTTTTTTTTTTTTTTTTTTTTTTTTTTTTTTTTTTTTTTTTTTTTTTTTTTTTTTTGTGAATCATGACTTAATAGCCATTATACAAAACAAATTATTGAGGAATTCCCCTACTTTAAGAACTTTCAATTGAAAAGAGCAGAATGTTCAGAAGAGATCTTCAAAAATGTTTAGCTCTATACAATAAAATTTACATAGATCTATTATGCAAAAGCATAGCAACTATAAAATCCACATACTATCAATTATTAATGAAGAATATTTTAAATTATATTAATAATATCAATCAGTCTCAATTGAATATATTATACTGTAATTCTTTTTTAGAAACAATTTTTTGGAACATCTTAAATTTAGTTATAATTTGGGTTATTTCTGTAATAAAATTGTATCCAAATTTATCTCTTTGTTTCTACCAAGCATAGACTAACTTTTATAATAAATTCACTTGGAAAATATTAGTTTCACATGTTTTGAAGATAGATAAAATTCTAAATTTCACCATTAATATAAATCAATTTTTATCACATATAGTATTTTTCAGCATTACTTTTTCTTCTAAGAATTATAATTGTCATTTATGTAAATATGTCTATATTCAGAATGTTCTTAATTAGAATTTTTTCAAAATACAGCATTTCTTATTCTCATTTAAAGAGCATGAGAATTTACTTATGTATTTATTTCTTATTTCTGGATATTCATCATCTGCTTATTTAGCATTTATCCTTTACCAACTTGGCCATTAAATGAAATTGATCCTTTTAATATTAATTCTAAGAGCTAACTTTCATTAATTTTTCCATAAAATTTGAATAATTTCTTGATATAAAATTGCCAAGTTTCTAAAAGAATCTTTCAAATTAATCTAATTTTAAAAGTATAGTAATTTGTTTTTTAACATCAAGCCTACTGTTGTTATAACTTAAAGGAATGACCAATACATCAAGTATGTACTGAGTTTTGTTTCACTGGAAGCACTTGGAATTTAAACGGATAGAGCTTACATAAAAGTTTTAAATACCGGTAATAAAGTGAAAAAACTTTAAATAAAACGAATAAAGACCAATTGGAGATTTTTTTAGCAAGAAAAGATATGACGTTTGATATAATATGAACTTGTTCAATATTTTTCATATTTGTAATACAATATAATGTTTGCATTATTGCAGAAATGAACAAAAAGATGACTGCCATCACTGACCATCTTGATTATTTTGTTTCAAACAAAATCTATCAATTTTATTTGTGTATCTTATGTTTACTGAAAATTATAATTTTTGATTTATTAACATTAATTATCAAATTATTATCAAAATAGCAGTGATAAGCAACTGAAATCTAATGTTATAGTAAAACAGAGTAAAAGCACAAAACATAATACATTTGCCAAAAGTTGCATATCAATTTGTTTAAAATTGGAGAAATAACATCATTATTATATAAAAACAGGTAAGAAGTATCATTGAAATGTATAATAAATAAGTAAGGACTCAGAGTTACCCCGAGGAAGACTGATTTCAACTAATGTGAAACAATCCTGAATAAATATTGTATTATTTTTAAAGAATAGAATAATATAAACTACTAAATATTTTTATAATTAACATATTGAAATAATTTTAGAGTAAGAATAATTATGAAAATGACTGTACAACTAAAAGAAATCTTATTCCTAAAACTAGCAACTTCTGTACAGTAACTTGATTTCAATAATTTGAAACAAATACAGTGATAAAAGAAAATTCTAATAAATACAAAGCAATCCTTAAGTACATAAACTGCCATATTCTGTTGCAAGAAATCATGTAATACTAATATTTTTTAAAAAGTTGTTATAAAATGCATAATTATGTGGCACTAACTTGTTGGAATAATTGGACCATGTTGAATGACCAAAGCAGACCATTGACAGAGAAGAATGGCAATCCATTCTCCTCTGTCTTCTACAGTACTAACATAGATTTAATGAAAGATAGTAAAAAATTTTAAATAAACAAAAGCTTCTAGTAGGTCTGCATAACTTGATATTGAATTAGGTGCCATGCAAAATCCTTTCTAAAATGCATTATTATATCTCATTAATATTAAAATTTTGGTATTGCATAGCATTAATGCATTAATGATTGAATATAAATACAGTGGTACCTTGGTTAACAATCGCCTCAGGTAACGACATATTTGGTTAACAACAAGTGGCTGTAAGAAAAAAATCTTTTGGTTAACGACTCCCGATTATGTGAACTTCCGACAAAATAGAGTGCAGTAAAACAGTTTGTTATCGTATCATGTGATTCATTAGCTCAGTTGCTAATTTTTATTTTATTTATTTTTTATCACAATCAATTCAAATCCGACAATATCATTATTAAAATGAATAAAATTATAACTATATAAAAATATATTTCAGTAAATGATAATTAACATATAGCAATGAAAACAAATTATTTAATTAATTAAAAATAGACATGCAACAGTTCACTAGTTTTAGTTTCTTAAGGACGATTTCTGGATGATTATTATTTTAAATTCTGTGAACAAAGTCTGATTCTATTGTTTGTTTGTGTTATATATTACTTGATACCTGCAAGTGGTGTGACGTCGCAGTTTTGGATTCCATTAGAAGAAAAAAAAAGTCTGTCAGAGATCCCACAGTTCATATAGACAATAAATCGGCGAGTGCGTGTCACTGTTTGTTCGCCATCAAAAGGCAAAATCAAATCTTATCTGTATAATAATCGTTAAATCTATAAGCTGCTAATCAGTATTATGGGTTTGTTTGTCAAAAAACTCCGAAGTGAGCCCAATTGTCCTTCTGGTGAAGATTGATAATTAAAAACTGTTTTCATGAACAATTCATTTTATTAATGTTATTTTTTTTTGTAGCATATATAATAAATAAATGATATTTTCCATATTTTTAGGATATTTTAAATGAGTTTTATCTGCATTTTTAATATTTACTATGGCTGTGGGGAGGAGCCGGAACAAATTAATCAATTTTCAATTAAATCTTATGGAAAATCGCGCCTTGAATAACGACGGTAATCCTGGAACGGATTACTGTCATTAACCAAGGTACCACTGTATTTAAGTATTTTAAGAGTATGTCTGTCCAACTTGATGAACATTGGGAATACTACTATTAAAAAATAATAAATTTTTTTATATAAACAATTAGTCTTAACTGTTTCATTAAGGTGATATAGCAAAGAATATCTGATTGTAGATAAGAATATGTGATAAGAAAAAACCAAAAGATATCTCTGTTCAATGATATAATTTTATTCTAATTAACATAATGCAATATTTTTAATTAAATGTGTTTTACAAAAACCATGTAAAGTGACCCCCATTAAATTCAAGACAATATCATTTATTTGTGCAATAAATTCCTAGTTCTCTAAAACATATCAAGCATAATATAAAGGAATGTTCCAGCTGCTGCAATGACATGTCATAGGTCATCTGACATGCTAGCTATATCATTAAGACTATCCACTAAATAGAAAAACTACATTACAATATATTGGTACATACCTGATGAATAAATGAATGAATTTTTATTCAGATGAATATCATTGCCTCTGATATTCTGCTATGTTGGTATATTTCCATAACTAGTGTGTAAATGGTTAGCACTACATGCTTATGTAAAACATGTCACTTGTTTTTAACTGTACAATGCCACACATCTATTTGTTGTATGCAATTTTGATTCACCTGTATACAGAACTTTTAAGCCATTCTGTAAAAAAAACGCTTAAAAATAGTAATATATATCAATTATTATATAAATATTTTAACAAAAAATATTATTTCATTGGATTCCAATGATTAGTTCTCTGATGATGCTTAAGTGTAAAAAAATCACTATGTGAATAATGCAAAATATCTGTGCAAATTGCTTCATTTAAGAATTCTTTTTAACATATTCTTTCTTTCTTTTATTCTTTTTAACATATTAGAGTTCATATTTTAATTATATTTTTTAAAGGATATTAAAAAAAGCTTTTGTAACAATTCATATAATCATGATCTTAACACAAATCATTAAAGGATACTGTGCATGATTTAGGCAATGGTAAGATTTAACTTTGGCTTTTGTTATTTGGATATAGTGCCACCAAGGATATCTTTGAGTGGCATAAACTATAGAGCCACCTACTGGTAATGAATTTTTTTTTTTTGTATCAGTTATTTTATTTTTGAAAAATCTTATCTAACATTTAATTTATTATATTAAATTATGTAGAGAAAAATGATAAGATTTTATTTACCAAATAGTTTTCATAATGGCATGCATTATGTCTGCCATCATGAAAACTAATATGAGAGAGTTCTCTGTATGCTAGAGAATTAAAGATTTGTCCCCCATAAACTGATGATTAAAAATGTGAATTGATAATTCTATTGTGTTAAAAATTCATTCCAAAAAATGTATACATTACAGCATAAAAGATTGATTTCTTATTGACAGCCTAATAAAACTTAGAATTGGTAATTAGTCATCAACAGTAAGTAAAACTATTCAAGAGTCCTTTAGCAGACAAAAGATTTTTTATTCAGAAACGCTTTCAATGCTCTCGGCATCTTCCTGAGCTGTTATAGCTGAAGAAGATGCCAAGAGTGTTGAAAGCGTATCTGAATAAAAAATCTTTTGACTACTAAAGGGCTCTTGAGTAGTTTCACTTGTAGTTTGTGTTTGGTGCAGTCTAATTGAACGTTTATCAACAACAGTATTTTGGAATAAATCTTTAACACAATGGAATTGTTGATTTGCACTTTTAATCATCAGTCAATGGGGAGTGAATCTTTAATTCTCTAACATGTATTGCAGAACACCTAAAGAGTTTTCATATTGACAATGCTGCAGTTTGTGCCATGACATACCATGTTACAAGAAGCAGGGTGAAATCTCATCTAGGTAATTATCTAAAGAATATAAATATTCTGAAATAGATTTAGTATAATATTAATTAGCAATAACTGAAGTGCCAGCCACAATCAAAAACCAGAAAAATTATCATTATGGAAATAAATGGCAATGACAATTTAAAGTTGATTAAACAAAATGTACAATATAAGAATTTTATATATAAATGAACTATAATAAAATATAAAATGATACAGATATTTTTCTACTTACTATTAATCTGAAGAATTATTTCAAAATTCTTTTTAATTTCTTCAATTAAATCTTGGGATAATCTTAAACTTTTAAAATTCGATTATTAAATAGTAAACGTGAACATCTGTAATAGATTAAAATTAAAATATTACAATGTTATATAGCCTATTCTTAAGCATTAAATTGAACACTATTAATAAAACATGACTGACATAAGAATATTTCAGTTATTATATCAGATAAATACAATATGAAATTAAACAAAAATATAAACTATAAAAATAATAAATTAAACTCAATATTTTATATATACATTGACTAGAAAAATATCAAAAAATATGTTGATAAAATATTTTCTTATTCAAACACACGAAAACCAACAGAATACAATAATAATAAACAGCGCCCTCTTACGTGTAACATCTCACAGCATGACATAAAGACCCTAATATAATATCTATGATCTAGGCTGGATCTATGATACTGTTTATCAATCACAGAACTCTATGGTATCAATCAAGATATCAATAATAGTAAAATATATTATCCAAGAAAATTATTCACAAATTTAAACTGTAAATTTATAGGATAATTAAATATCAATGTAAAACATAATTGCTTAAATATTTTAAAATAAATATAAAGAAAATACCATATCGGTCTATTTGAAAAATTTATCGATATATACAGCACAAATCTATTCTAGCTTTTATACAATATTGATTTTCATTCCCAAGTAATGTAAGAAATTTTATTTCTATATATGACTATATTTTAGGTTTTTTTTACGCCCCGTTTCAATCAGAGAGATTATTAAGGGGCGAGTTCAGTTCCAACCACGAATGCACCCATACCCGTGGAGGGGGTCGAATGGCGAAGGACGAGGATCGCCGGGCCGGGCCTAGAACCCCCAAAAACTTTTCAAAAGATGCCGGAGCCGGGACGCGAACCCGGGTCTTGCTGAGTGATACATAACTCGTTACCACTCGGTCATCCGGCTGTGAATATTTTAGGTTATTATAATGATAGTATACAGTTATTCTTGTTGAAAAGCAACTTAAAATTTTTAAGATCATTTTTAGGATTTTGTCTTTTATGTAAGTAAATGCTGACCAACGTTGATGCTAAGTAAATGTTATGCTATATATATGCATTAGGTAAAATATATACATTATATACATATATATACAGTATATTGTATATATTTTAAAA
Source organism: Olivierus martensii (assembly GCA_000484575.1). NCBI lineage: Eukaryota > Metazoa > Arthropoda > Arachnida > Scorpiones > Buthidae > Olivierus > Olivierus martensii. Next base: position 11,612 of record AYEL01090345.1, on the reverse strand, counting down.
CCCACTTCCAATCATTCGCTGATTTTTAATCCAGAATTCTGTAGAAAATAAATTTAGAAAATAATGACTGTTTTCATATTCGCGATTTAAATTTAATAAAAAGCATCTATCCTTTTAAAAATAATGTAAATTAAGAGTGTGTCCTATAGTTAGATCAATCATTTATACTGCATTTTATATAAACATCTTTATATATAAAATGTAATATTTATGTCTCCGTACCATGCAATCCACAGGGAATAAACTTGGCATGATCAGTGATGACTTTCCGTTATCCCACAGGTTGCATAAGCTACCCTAGATAGAGATCGCTGCAGAAGGTGGGACATTTCGGGGTGGCAATGAAAATGTTTCATTTAATCCCTCAAGGTGATAAGGGATGACGCTATAGTCGTGCCAATGTGATGTCATCCTGATACAACAGTGGATGGTAACTTCAAAAATTTCATTGATGAATGACGTCATCATGACGTAACGATAGGTGAGCTAATGATGATGTCATTGTGACATATACTAGTTAAATGAACGTTAAAAACAAAAGAAAAAGCCAATACATTCCAAAATGTGATAATAAATGAATCAAAATGATGCTTCAGCATGATTTATTATCAAATTATTCTCCTAAAGCCTGTAAATTCAGTGCATCCGGGCCCGACCGATTGAACTAATCGTTCAAACTTCCAGTTGAATTTACCATGGGTATTAGTCAGTCTGTGGTACCAATACCATATCCAATTCTAAAATTTACAAATTGTCTTAGCCAGGAGTCCGATGTCATGATACCGTAAGAATTATCACATAATCTATGTTATGTATTTAAAATTCCCGAGCAATATCTGGTACCCTGGCCAGCGATTGCTAAAACTGATATGCATTTCTTTAAGATGATGTTAGAACTATAAAAATCTGAATATTAATTTCAAGGTATTAGTCATTTATAATATCCATAATCAGGCCATATGAATTGTTTCCGCTTCCATTGATCTAATTTTTATAAAATTTATTTTTTGATGGATTATTAAAATGTTAAAATATTTTTACTAATCCATTTGAAAAATAAATTTCATAAAAATTTCATTAATTTTAATCAAATATTTAAAAATACAGTAACAGAAATTTATTTTAATTTCTGAGAATCATTATGAGTGGCAATTTCTTAAATTGTTTATTTTCATGAAATATTTTTTGTAAATTTGTATTTTTCAATTTTCAGTAGCCGGTACGAAATGAATTGTGACTATTAAATTAAATGGCAAACTAAAATTGAATGATATACTATTAATCAATGACTTTCCGGTTTATATCGAATTGCATTATTTGTCTTGCAACATATCTGCAAATAGTGTGCTATTATTAATCAAAGCATCAATTATGGATATTATAAAAACATTTTACTTTTTATTTATATTAATAGTCTCAAATGAAGGTTGGTAAAATGTTTTATTACTTTTTACTTATCTTTTAATTTGTTATTATTTTAAGTTAAATATGTGATGTATATTAAGCTTAATAATTATTAATATTCTAATGGTTACATTTTATCATTATTAAGTTAAAATTTCTAATCAATAAATATAGATTTACTAATAAAATTTAAAAAATTGAATGATTAAATTTATATAATTTCTAGTGACGCACAAATTTATTTATCATACTGACTAAGGTTATCTAAATTTTTGTCATTGTTATTTTTTCATATTTCTTGCTTTTCTCATGCTTATATAAATTACAATACATTATATATATCTGCTAATATACAGGATGTATCTTAACTCCATACCACCCTTTTTTTCGGAAACTCGATGAAATAGAAATTTTAAGCAGAAAAATCTTGATTACTAAAGTCTATCTGGAGAATCAAATGATCATATTAAAAATTTTATGGGCCCTCTGGAATCTACTTCCTGTGCCTTTATGAACTTTGAAAATTCAAATGGAAACGTATGTCGATTTGGATATGATTGAAAGAATTGTCAAAAACAAACAATTTTTCCTTGAGAAGTTTTTAACATCACGTACAGTTTATGAGATATCACAAAAAAGATGCTACTACATTAACGCCGATTGGATTATTCAAAAAAACAGCATTTCACATTTGAAATGCATTTTCTTGAGCTTAAATTAACCTGTGATGTTGAAAATTTAATCAATTAAACATGTTAACTACACAAATGCATTGTCCAAATTTCATTACTCTACAATAATTTTTTCTTGGTGTTGGGATTTTTTTTCCGTCAGTGTATATTGCCCATGAACTTATTGAGTACGTATTTAATAGCCTATTTGTACTGTACTGTACAAATAGGCTCTCGTAAGTGAATCATTGGTTTGATTTGAAATAAATTACATTAATTATGTACATTGTTATTATTAAATTACAAGTGTCTCTCGCTTTACGCAATTAATTGGTTCTATGAAATAATCGCGTAACACGAAATCGCATAAAATGAGCTGAATTTAGCATGGGTGAGATAGGGCTATAGGGATTTCTCAGAAGAAAGATAAAAAATAAAAAGGTTACACCTGTGAACAAAAGATCAAATTTTAATGAATAAATAATTCAAACTGAAACAAAACACATAAATTTTAATGAATGAATGGTTGAATGAATGAATAACATAAATAACTAAACACTACATAATTCTGACAGTCTTCAATTCAATGTTGAATGGACTGGGTCTGGTGAGTCTTGCTCGCTTGAAGTCTCTGGGATGATATACTGATGTTCTTCAATTTTTTTAATGAAACAGTCGAGACTCAGTTGACGGGCAGATTCTCTTCTTCTCTCTCTACTAAAGTTCTTTGTAGCAAGCCAAAGAATTCTGAATTTCTCTCGCAATTTTGGCGCTTCTAGTTTCATTAGGATCATTTTCTTTAATTATTCTGAGGGCACTGTTTTCCATTTCCAGAAGCTCTTCATTAGTTGAGCTCTGATGAGTGGTACTCGAGCAGTTTATCCACATGAGAATTTTTAAACAATTTTTTTTTTATTTTAAAAGTTAATTTACTTTTGAAAATCGCGTTATAGCGAAGGATACCTGTATTTACTTACAGTGATATTAAATAATGTAATCGTAAGTAATTAAGTACTTAATTAATTATTTTATAACAGAATTAAATTGTGTGCGTTTAATTACAGCGCTGTACGTAGAGTAAGGTGCCTAGTTGATTACAGATGCGCCGTCTCGAAAGTTATGGAAAAGACGTACTCCTTCGGAATTATAATTATTCGTAGAGTCTTCCTTAGCCCGTTGCACTACAAAAGATGTTCAAATTGTCTGCCACTTACATCCAAACATCTGCAGAAGTCTGCTTCTGATACTGTCTGTAGCTAGAAGAATTTCTGCATGGTTGAGAGACTGGCAAGCTTCCCGAATTCTCTGTTTCTTGTCATCTCGTGCTATTGGATGCTCTCAGTATACAATTTGTTTTATCCGACCCCATAAGAAGTATAGTGGTGGTAAATCTGGATATCGGGCGGCCATGCCGCGGGACTTCCTCTCCCAATCCATCATCCGGGAAAAACATGATTTGATGCACGCCGAGAAGCCAATGAGAAATGAACTGGACAGCGATCATATTGCAGCCACATAATTCTTCGCGTTTCCAGCGGGATATTCTCCAGCAGTTCGAATAGAACATTATAAAGGAAATCAGCGTAGGCGGCCCAATTACATTACTGTTGAAAAAATACATTGTTACATTGCTTACATTACATTGCTGTTAAAAAAATAAGGTCCAATAATTTGATATCCAATAAGGCCGCAGAAAGTGCGAAGACTACAAATATGCTGATTACTTCTGTCAACTAGTATGAGTTTTCCTGAGGCCAGTAATGTGCATTACGAATGTTCACTTCCCTATTAGTTTTGAATGTTACCTCATCAGTCCATAGAATTGATGTTTGAATGTATTGGTTTTGGCTATAAACCAATTGCAGAAGTCTACACAATCTCAAAATCATTGTCTCCAAGCTATTGACATTGGTGGATTTGATATGAATGGAAACTGCTACCCCGTAGAATTCTCACACTGTCATGTGGCCTATGCCGAACTTGGTTGCAGTGCTTACGGTAGAATAATTGGAATTAAAAGCAAAACAGGGACATCAGCTGCATGCACACCTTTCAATGATCTCCTGATCTGTTGATTACAGTTATGTGTTTGACTGAACCTGACCAGTTTCGCGCAAACGAGTCGCCAGATGCTGAAAAACGTATCGTATCCAGAGTGATGGGTGACGTTGTGGTTACCTTTCAGCATACAGGTGTGCAACAGCTCTACAATTCTCGTGGCCTTCTCCCAATACCATAAGCATATCAAAAGCTTCCTTACTAGAGAATAGCATGATTGCTGAAACATTCAAAGGACAGATCCGAAACAATTGGATAAACAGATCTCAATCATCGCAAATATCACCCGGACTTTGTATGATATGCTGTATGCACAGCATAGCATACAAAGTTTTAAATGTAAAATTCAACTTAGTTTAGTATTTAAATTTAAATAAAAATTTTGTATGTAAATGTAAATTTATCTCTTTTTGTTTACATTCCACTTTATACGAATATTAATTTGATGTTTCAATTTTATATTAAACGCAAACATATTTCTGTATTCTTATTTTTAAGTATATAGAAATACACTTGCATATTTCTGTACATAAATATTCGAATGTGCAGAATTTGTCATATCAGAAACCAAGAAGAAGGGTTTCCTGACTTGTTTCAATTTTTTATGTACCCGTCAGTCATCCTCTCGCGGATCCTTCTTATTTCTTGAATAGTCAATTGCGTTATATATAATAGCATCTCAAACCGAAATATCTCTATTTGTGATATCTCTCAAACTGTACATGATACAGTATTAAAAAATTCTCAAGCAAAGAATGTTTGTTTTTGACAATTCTATTCAACCATACCAAAATCGACATACATTTCTTATTGAATTTTCAATGTTGATCTCTAGCTTTCCTATTTCCGGAAGGGCCACAAAATTTTTAACATGATCATTCGATTCTCTGGATAGACTAGTAATCAAGATTTTTCTCCACATTTCCTATCTCATAGAGTTTCCGGAAAAAAGGGTGATACAGGTGCTAAGATACACCCTGTATATGCCAAATCTATTGTATAGGCTTATATATATACGTATATACTGGTATATATATATATATATATATATATAATGCAATTTTTGTCTGCCTGTCGCCTGAGCCTCAAAGACTCAGGCAACGTTTGACCCTTCATGACCAAACTTGCCTGGAGACTTCCTGCTGCCCCATTCAGCTAACATAAGTTGCCCAGAGTCTAGGTTGCCCCAAGGATAAAGTATTTTGAAATGGCTGTGAAAACGCCTTTATTTAAAACATTCAGAGCGACGCGTCTCTCTGAATGTCATTCCGAATTCGAACGTCGCGTCGTTCGAATTCAGAATGACATTATGGCGACACTGCGGTGAAGTCATCCGTGAAGTAAAGTTGTATGACGTCACTTTGAAATCAGATCGCCGCTATTATGACGTCTTTGCAACATTATATGATGGCTAAATCAATTGAATAAAATTAATGGTAAAATTGATACGAAAAGCCAATGGATTCCAAATATTATAACGAACAGAATGATACAGAATCCCTTGTTAGTGCAGGTTTGAATAATGCGGTTTTGATTAGTGCGCAAAAAAATTTGAGACTATCCCTCAATATATGCGATGCCAAATTTGATTAGTGCGCTTCAACAAGTGCGATTTTTTTTTTTTTGCAAACCCTCTGAAGCGTTGGCAACTGAATGTCGAGACTGTAGTCTATATTATTAGAGCACTACAATCAGTTTATTTATTTATATTTTTAATTCTTTTAATATTACGTCTTTCATCATCTAATTGTTATATTTTAAATTCGTTCGTAATTTTATTTACTAATAAATTTAGCATAAATGGCAACTACCTAATAATAGCCATTACAATATTATATAGCCAGCCTTGCCTTCAATACCTCTATAGTATTCGATGTCTACTGAGGTACAATTATTTTTTACAAAATTTATGCAATTTTATAAAAATAACTTTGTTTGGCATTACAATATTATATAGCCAGCCTTGCCTTCAATACCTCTATAGTATTCGATGTCTACTGAAGTACAATTATTTTTTACAAAATTTATGCAATTTTATAAAAATAATTTTGTTTGGTAAAAAATAAATTTTAATTTTTCTATAAATTTTTAAATACCTATACAAATTCCTCAATGATTTAAAGTACATGTCATTACATGAATTTTAAATCATATATAGATATAAAGATACATATTATATATAGATATAGATACATATTATATTATATATAGATACGTTTTGAGAGAGGGAAAAAATACATGTTTATAATTTTGATATTTTCCAGGATTCATTATATTTTTAATCATATATTTTAATTATATTAGAGAGGGAAAAAATACATGTTTATAATTTTGATATTTTCCAGGATTCATTATATTTTTAATCATATATTATAATTATTCCCATTGATTTTTTAGTTTGATTAATGCGGTTTTGATATATGCGGTGTATTGCGAGGATTTATTAACCGCACTAATCAAGGGATTCCTGTATAGCAAAATGATTTTGTTCGAATTCGGGATGTCGTCACAAAAACATATGACGTCATCATTAGATGATGCTGATTACTGATCCTGTAATTTTATACTTTAATAAATTCTGAAAAACCAAATAATTTTATCAGTTGCAATTCAAGAAATCTGATGAAGATATAACATTTCTAGAAGCATGAGGTTTGAAATAATAAATGAAAGCCATGCATAAAATAATTTTCTAATTACAAAAAATTCTTTCTGAGTACCATACAATGAATATCTGTAAAAATTCCTTCAGAATAAGTCAAGAAATTTTGAAAATTTTCAAAATTAAAAAGTATGTCCTTGATTTATATAGCCGTATGAGTTTTTACAAATGAAGCAAAATTTATATTTATGATTTATAATAAAACAATTTTTAAAATATATATTTTAAAAAATAAATTCAAATACTTGTTTAGGTGAGGATCCCATATCCGTTCCCTTTCTCCTCTTCATTCTTGCATGAAAGTACTGATACTATTATTATCAATTGTTTTTGTTTTGGTCTGTGGCCCACCATAAATTTTTCTATACGACCCTCTACAAAAAAAGGTTGCCCACTCCTGGTTTATATCAATAAACGAACAAACTGTAGCAGCATCTGTGTGGGAGACCAATTACACTCAACTATAAATAATTATCTGGCCTTTTTAAAACTCTCCCTATCCTTATATTTGTCAAAGACTAATCAGAAACACCATACGGAATAATGATATAATAAAAGCAATCATTATTGGATGAGAAATATGGCTGATTTTTATAATTCAATAACATAAAAAAAATTAGAATAAATGTAAATTGTCTTTAAAAATGTGACAAACTAAAAATAAATAAATAATAACAGAGATGATAGATAATAAAATACATAAAAATTATTTCATTTTATCTAAGAATAATGTTTTTTTAGTTGAAAAACAAAGTATACAGAATTAAATTAATGTCGAGGACCAAATTTGCCAAAACTGGAAATTTTTTTATATAATTGGAAACTTTATGATAAAAGGATCACATCCTGAAAATTTCAAGCACTTAATTTATATGCAAATTTTTAATAAAATTATGAATTATTGAGGCGTGGATTGTAGAGAAGTCAGAGTTCAGATTGCATTGTCATCAAAGTATTAATAAATCAAACTATAAATATCTATGCCTTAAAAATGTAAAATTTAGCATTAAATTTTTGAATTTTGCTTGTTATAAATTCAAATTTAATTATCAATATTAAAATTTAAACTACTTACCATCCACATCTAATAATGCTGAAGTATTAATATCTAAACATTGACATACATAACGAGCAGAATCTTCAACAGTAGGGTTATTAATTTCTAAAAAGTGCAGATCACCCTGACTACTCATATGATATTTTTTCCCTAAGAAAAGTTCTTGTTTGTTTTTGTACCATCTTGCTTTAACTCCACTCTTTGAAAATACTGCTTCAAAACGCACTTTTCTGTCTTTTCCTTCTTTAGCATGGACATCAACAGGTGATTTTAAAAATGAATCAGGTTTCTAAATTGCAAAATCATAATAAAAATAATTCAATAAAGAATTATTAGAAAACATATAAATAAGATTAAACTTAATTGTATTATTTATTAATCCAATAAAAAATGTAAAAAGTTACAGTATAAGCCTATCAAAGATAAAATTTATTGAAAGAAGACCAAATAATTCTGGTGTTTTTTTAACATAATTGATTTTATTGTTACAAATAAAATTTTAAGAAATATGTTAAACAAAATATTTAAATATAATCAAAAATAATTTTTTAAATTTTGATTATTTTTCAATAAAATAAACAGAAGAATATGATTATGTAATTAAAATAAAGTTTAACTTTCAAGTAATAGTATTTACTAACAGTTCTCAACTAGTGGTATGCAAAAGATGACTGGTGATATGCATATAGACTTGACTTTCTATTTGTATACAAGATATATCTTTGTTGGACACTAAAATTTTTGAATTTTGAGTTTGGTGGTATGCATTTATGAAAAAGTAGAAAACTGCTGCTATATACAGTAAAACTCCAAAAATTTAGATTAGATTTTTTGGAGTTTTACTGTATAGTAACTGAGTTTTGATTTCTCTTGAGGATTTGGTCAGTCAGGATTTTCAGATTTCAGACTATTTTTAAAATTAAAACTTAAGGAAGTTATTCTTCCTTAAATTTGAACAGATGAGCAGAAGAGAACAGGCAAATTTTGCTGGTTTATTCTCATTAACAAATATAGAATGTTTTATTTATGTTATATGAGTATATTTATTTGTTCATTTCTGAGACTTTTTTTGCATCTATTACACTGTTTGTCAATGCACATGCATTCTCATACAAAAACTTGAAAAAATTTTAAAACTTTGAGTTTTCAAAAAGTCAAGATTCTCAGGTTGTCTGTATTTTTGGACTTTACTACATCATAAATTTTATATGCATTTTACATATTATTTGTCAGAAATGTCACTCCAAATCCAGCAAGTTTACATTATCATTCGAAACAATTAATTAATTTAAAATTATGAACATTAAATTTACCATTTAAATTGTAAATACGTAGAAAATTATATATGAATACATAGAAAATCAAATTAGAAAAAATAATTTATTCAGTAGAATATATATATCACTTATGAATCATGTACTGTATGTTTGCAGTCTGTTAAAATTTGCATATTTTCTTATGATCTAGAAAGCTGAAATTTGGGGATATTATAGAGGTTCCATACAAAACTGTATACTTGAAAAACAATAAATCTTGTTTGCAATAAGCAAATAATAACTAGCCACAGATAATCCATGGACTTAATAATTGGCAGATTATATTCAAGGATTGTGTGTTATGAAAATTATAATTTTAGTTATGTTTTTGTACTTTTAAAATATTATTTTAATGTTAAGGTAACTTTTCCTTATAATTTATGTATTAATTATACTGCATGTGTAGAACCTATTATTCAATATTTAAAATTTTGTAAAAATTGGTTTATTAGTTCTATTGTTCAATTGTAACCTTATTTTTTGTATTTCTGATGCTGAAAATATGTTTAATTGAATATTATTTATTGCTTTTTGAATAATTGATAATTATTTTTTATTGCTTAAAAGTGCTGTCTTTTTATGCTCTAATCAGAGATTAAACACGCAACAGAAATTTTGGTGCATTTGATGGAAATTGAAAACTGATCAGCACATCTGATATCTGAAATCAGCACAAAATAATAATCTTGTATTTGCTAAATGATTAGAACAAATTATTGATTATAAATATTGAGAATTTCAACATTTCTACTTAAAATAACAAATGATGCATAGAAGAGCAGCAACCCTATTTAATTGTTAAAAAGATCAGTCTATAGATTTCTGATCATATTTGAGACGTGTTCAATAAATTAATAGTTTTATATAAATATATATACATATAGGTAATTCTCAGTTTACAAATTCATAAATATATTAATCTTAATAATGAATTCCTGGATTTGTGAGTTTTTCAAATATGAAATATCAAAAAAATTGTAAATAAGAACAATAATTGCAATAAATAAATGCTAAACATCCATAAAAAGGTATTTAAAATTATGTATATAACTATACAATACAGTAAAACTTGGTTTGTAGCAGAAAGTCCATCATTTGCTATGAAATCAGAAAAATCAAAATGGCAGATCAAAAAGTGGAAGTAGGATGCACTCTAGCTGCCATTATTTCACCAGCAAATTATGTAAATAACTGATTTGCAAATTGTTTTTAAAAATTATTTCTATTGAATAAATCACTGTATAAAAAGCTTGTCTAATCATTTGTCCATGCTGATAGCGGTTCTACACATGCAATATAATTAATACATAAATTATAAGGAAAAGTTACCTTAACATTAAAATAATATTTTAAAAGTACATAATCTTATACAATTTGCATAGACATGGGTGTCCACATAATTTATATACATTGGCTACTGATTACTTCTTGAGAAGATAGTTTACATTATTATACAATAACATTGCCCACACACGCGACATCTCTATGGGTTGCCCACAGGGATCAGCCTGTGGACCAGGCTTCTGGAACATACTTATGAATACTATTTTTGACATTAAGTTGCTGCAGGGATGTAATATTGTCTGTTTTGCTGACGACTGCATAGTGACCATTGAGTTTGGATCCATCATAGTTGACTGGATCTCTCAAAAGAAAGGGGAATTTGGTTCTTTCATTAATAACTTCAATAAGTTGAAGTTTAATCCGGATAAGACTAATCTGATGTTAATTTCACGAAAACACAAAATTACCTAATGGAATGTTTTAAATTATGTTAAAGAATTTAAGTATTTAGGGTGTATTATCAACAAAAATCTATCTTGGGAGGCACATGTTCGGCATGGGAATTTGATCCTATCATTAATTATAAATTGGGGAGAGGAGAATAAGTTGAAGTTTAATACAGATAAGACTAATCTCATGTTAGTTTTGCGAAAACACAAGATTATATACTAATGGAATGTTTTAAATTATGTTAAAGAATTTATATTTAGGGTGTATTATCAACAAAAATCTATCTTGGGAACCAAATGTTCGGTACGTCTTCGGCAAAACAGAGGCTTTACTAAACAAACTCACAATGGTCGCAACATTACATTGGGGCCTAAACTCAAACATAATTGAATCTGTTTATGAGGGAGTGCTTGTACCTTAGCTGGCTTTTGCTTGCCCAATTTGGGGAGACTCTCTGGATAAGGTTAAAATTAGGGAACTCTTTTGAAATTCCAGTGTCGTATTTGTATTAATATTATTAAGGGCTATCGGACTATATCTAGGAACTCAGCCATTCTGTTGGGAAAATGCCGCTAGATCTTCTCTTAAGGGAAAAATGTCAGTTGTACTTTACACTTACTTCTGGTAAGTTAGAAATTGATGGGAAAGACTTACATGTGAAGGTTCCGGCTGATTTCCGATCACGCCCTCATCCATCTTATCATAATGTC
>AYEL01090342.1:0-98989 GCA_000484575.1 Olivierus martensii | reverse complement strand
GTTGTGCTAAAGATGGCTTAATAAAGCTGAAAGATCTTCAAGTTTAATAAAATATATTTTCCACTTTTGAAATGAGCTGAATTATTTACATTGAATAAGAAGTGGAAGAAATTATGCATTATTTAAAAACATTATCTTAAAAAAAAAACAATAAATGGAAACTTGCTAATATCAGTATATCCAATATCATATTTGATATTATTGCATTGTGGTTTGTTATAAAACAAACCATTATCATGAAATAATTCTAAATATTTTTATAGTTTTCAATTACAGCACAGCTTTACTGAACAGAAAAATTATAATGGACAACTGTACTATACTCATTGTTTTGATCATGCAAACCAAGGTTTGTCATAATTGGTTGAAGATTAAATTCTCTATAGAATACTCCTTTCTAAAATTATATTTATTTTTTGATATTTTCATTTAAATTTGGCATTATTTAGTTTGAGTGATTCTGTTGTTATTTTTTCTTAACGAAACTATTAGTAGCTCATGTCATTGGATAGTTTGCTATTTGGATAGCTATCTATTGGAAGTTTATTGTAATAACTTATCCCTCAAAAACATCTAATATGTAAACTATTAAATCAAATACTTAGAAATTTGGATACTTATTATCAATCTAGTAACTTCATCTAAATTGTAACTTAACCAAAGTTAATGTTTTATTTTCTTAAATCATCAACCAAGTAACTGCAGCTAAGCTGTAACAAATGCACAATACTAAGAAATTTATATGGGGCTTATTTTTTTTATATCTTAGATGTTTTTGATGAGATATCATTTATTCTTTTAGATCCATTCCATTAGAATTTAGATTTATTCCATTTTTCTGAGCAATACATTCTAATAACACTATGTTAATACATCATTCAATTGGATTAAAAATAAAGAGGATATTTAATCAAAATATTTAATAAAATAATATATATATATATATATATATATCAAATTTGGTTGAAATCAGTTGAACAATGTGATCTGTAGAAGAATTCATGATGAAAAGGCCTCCTACTTTCTTCATTTTGACCTATTGAGCTGCATTTTTTTAAAAAAGCCTTAAATAACAAGTAACATTTACAGATGGTCCTCAACTTTTATACAATTCACTATTTCGTACATATTTAAAAGTTAAATTTTTATTGATATGTATCCTAAAACACACATACTTCCTTGTAGCTATTCTCCCCTCTTCTCCATCATTAATTTTTGGTGTCACAGTGTTCAGTCTTGAGTTAGGACATATGTTATTACATTGTGTGTTATAAAATAAATACATTTAAAAAACACTTTTTCATGTGTTTTTTATTTCAACTTTCATGCACATTTCAGGAACAAATTAAGTATGAAAGTTGAGGACTGCATGTATATTCTAGATTTGTTTGAAAATGGTTGAACAATGTGACATACAGGCACATTTTTAAAGAAAGGAATTTTTTCTACACTTTTTTAATTATAATTGGGCTGAAATTTTAGATTTTAATTCAGGTAGGATATTCCTATATTCCAAATTTGGTTAAAAGCAGTTAAACAATGCTATATATAGCAGTATTTATGGAAAACAGACCTTCCTATTTTCCACTTTTATTTTGATCCAATTGTATTGATATTTTCAGGGACCATCAAATAACTTAAGAAATATCTATATTCCAAATTTCATTGATATCAGTTGAACAGTGCAACCTATAGATGTGTCTATGAAGGACCTGAAGAAAAGCTATGCTTTTTTGATGATTTCTGAAATTTTTTAAACTACTCTAGTTCTTTTGTTAATTAGATTTGAAGCTTCAATTGGCAACCAGTGTCCTATCAAATATTTTTCTTGAATATAATTGTCAGATTGTAAGAAGTTAACTTTGACCTGTCCTATTTTTATTTTGTTATGCACTCTATTATTTAGCATTCTTTTCTTATTATTTTAACGTATTATATTTTAGTTTAAAAGTTAACTTACTTCCCATGTTCTCCTTATATTTTAGTTTAAAAGTTAACTTACTTCCCACGTTCTCCGTCTCCGTCATCAGCAATCACATGATATGGAATCAGAACAGTCCTCCAGAAGAGCTGTCCCAGGGAATGATGTCATCCTCTAATTTAACTAAATTTACCACTGATCCAATATGTGAATATAAGAATGATGTTTTGTTCGATATAGAAATGAAATTTTGTAAAGAAGATGACATGAATGAATTACTCTGTAAGCTAATAACTTTACACTTGTTACGTATAAGTATGTAAATGAAGCAGCACAGGACTGTATGTCACCTGGTATAAAAGCCAATGAAAAACGGCAACCAATGAGGTGTTGTCTTAATGTAAAATTGGCGAAAGTGACAGTTGAGTTTCTTGTAAAGATCGACGATTGTTTGAAGTTTGTATCGGAGGTGGAGGTAGTAGACTTTAAGTAGTATTTAAGGTTCTTGTTTTTGTGAATAATTGACTGTTGGTATTTGAGTTGGATTAAACAAGTTTTGTTGATTATTTGATTGTTGCTTTATTATAGTTTCAATAAAGCATTTATTAACACTTTTGTAAGTGTTTCAAGTCTAATAAATTTATATTTTTTTTTTTATTTAACTTGTTTGAGAATTTATTCCAATTATTAGTATAAGTTTCTAACATTGTTTTGTTCGTTCTAGTTCTAACACTTAATCGGCACTTTTAGTTTAAGTTCCGATTTCCGGTCTTGTTTTGTCAGTTAGACGTTACATTGTGTTAGGTTGTTTTGTGGCTAATTAAATTTAAGTTAGAACTTAGAAAAAGACCTGAGCTCAGGCAGAACTCTGGAATTTGCAGAGTTGCTAACCATTAGGCTTAGTTACAATTAATAGTATTGCATTCATTCTAATTTGCGACTTTGCAAGATTAACAATATCTAATTTAGAGTGAAAGTTACAGCAATTTGAAATTTGATTGTAATGACTCCTATAAAAAGAATCAATCAGTGACTACTGTATTTGGCTTAGAGCCAATGTCATAACTCTTGATAAATTGATTTAGAATAAATGTTGAAGTATAATTAGTCTTTTAGAAGTAAATTAATTTTACTACATTAATAATACTCAAAAGCCCTCTAGCAGTCAAAAGATTTTATTCAGTAACGTTTTCAATGCACTTAGCATCTTCAGCTGCTAACACATGACTAACCTGCTACACTAGAGCAGGAGACCTAACTACATAAAATGAACAAACACAACAAAGATTTAAAGGCAGATCAACATCTGGAAGCCCTCTCCTTAGCACCTCCTGCCAGTAAAGCTATATATTTCGTTACGTGACTAATCTTCTAGGAACACATTAAGTATATTATAAACAAAAAGCATACAAAATTATACAAATTTTAAAAATTATTCAAAATCATGAATTAAAAATACGTAGTTATCTGCAATCATCAAAAAACTAAAAATAAAAATAAAAAGGATTGCTAGAGGGCTTTTCAGTATTATTATTTTAGTTTGTGCTTAGTGCAGTCTCATTGAACTTATATAATTATAATTATTTAGTTTTTATATTATATGAAAGGAATTATGCAATACTAAACAAGTTGACAATTTTTCACCACAAAGAAAATTTCAATAAAACAAGATCTAATAAAATAGGCATTTTCTAATTTCATTGTTGGCCAATAATATGAACTGAATATTTATATTCAAAACCTTTTCTAGTATATTGAAATTTTAATTATGTTTACATTGAGTTTAAGAATGATTACAGTATTTATATCTAGGAAATTTTAAAATCAAGCAAAATTTTAAATTAAAAACATTTTTGAAATAATATATTTGCCAAACATTTTTATTTAAAAATTCAATTTATATATAAATTTTATATGCTATAAATAAGATTGAATGTTTGTCTGTTGTCTCTGTTTTTTATGCATTTCCATATTGACTGTTTGGGACCAAACTTAAAAAATAAGCTTACAAAGATCCTATAGATACTTTGAGTTAAAATTCTCTCGTAGATTGAAGTATTTTAAAGTCCTGATAAAAATATGTTTAATTCAACTTATGATTTTTTTTTAATTTGGATTAAATGGGAAAAGATTAAATTTTGAATAAAATATTAACATTTGAGAGAGTAATTCTGGGATGGTTCATAGGATCCAAAGACAATGATATTATAAGATTGATATGCATTATTCTAACATCACAAAATATCATTGGTATAAGACATCACAATGATGTAACAATTGATGAATGACATTGTTGTGCTGAATAAAAATTCTTAGAAAACATAGTATTAGTAATAATACTATATAAAATTAGAATCTAAAAATTATGTAAGTTTTTAAGAACAAAGATTAAAACATATTATTTATTTTGTAAGAAACTTTGAAAAAATGATACTGTTAAATAATTTTTTGTATTAATTATCTTAGAATTTATCAATATCTTTTCTTGCTATTCAAAAATATCTGAATAATTATACAAAACATTGTAATTTTATATTGAAAAATATTTCTTGTTTATATTAAGTTATAATGATATGAGGGATTGTAAGGCATTAAAAATAATATAATTATTGATAAACTTTTATTAAATTGGATAAACAGTGATAATTGGACCACAATACAAATTTAAACTCATCTATTAGTATTTACAATATTGCTAATAATTAAGGATATTTTTTGTACCCATAACATTTAAAACAAAAATGATGTTTAATTTATGAAATTAACATATACTATATAAAACCAAAACATCTTTTTATATTTTGAAATCTATAAGATTCCAATATTTAATAATGGAATACAGTATTGACAAATATACAGAATACTGATATACAGTTGAAACAATGGCAAATTCCATAAATATGTTACAATTCACATGTAAAAAAGCTGCTTTCATTGAAAATGCAATACAAAAATATTTTTCATAGATGATAGGAAATAGTTGTACTTTTATTTTTTATAATTAAAAATACAATTATGCTATTTAAATTATTTTTGAAAGAAAAATTTTATAATTCTAAAATATTTTTAATATAATTTAATTCAATTAAAAATATATTTTATAAGCAATTAAACAAACATTATAAACACTAATAAATATACAATTCATTACAAATTTATTTTTAGTATATATAATATTTGTAATATGCCTTGTATCTTACATTTTAGTGATACTTTTTTCACTTAAATAATTTTTTTATATATCTGATTTTAAGTATTAATTAAATTTAATCTACAGGCGGCCCTCGACTTTCGCATGTTCGACTTTCGCACAATTCGCTATTTCGCACATTTTTTAAAATTCAACTTTTTAAATATTTTTGTCGATAAGAAAAAATTTTCTTACATGAAGAACGCTCCAAAGTGCTGTAGCTCGCTCTACATTCTCGGACACACATTACTTCCCACAATAGTGGACTTCTCAGAATCGTAATCACTATTGTGTTGTTCCGATCAAGAGGTCAAAACAGTTTGGGCCGATTGTTTAAACGCATTCTAGACCTCGGCCGCGGTCTGAACCACGATTTTATCAAATTTGCATTGCATAAACGAAGCATCTTAGCAGACATGGCTCAGACGAGGTCTAGAAAACTGATTTCTAAAGTATATTTGTAGACCAGCCACTAGCCAGGTTTAGAATCTAGGCCTCCTCTTCTTGTGCATGCGTTAAATTTTCATAGGTTGTAGAATCCTCCCTATTTAATTTGAATTATTATTGAGTGAAATATAATTTAAAGAATATATTAAATGTTTTAAGTGCAATTTAAAACATTCTTCATTTTTTCACTTCGAACTTCCGCCATATTACTATCGTCATCGATAGAGCTCGTGATACTGATTGGCCGAAAATTTTCAAACAACGGGAGCGCGTAGGAACTATAGTAACAGCCAAGTTTTAGCAATCTTTATCAAGAAAAGAAAAAAAATGAGATATTCAACTAAATCTTGACACGTTTATAAAGAAAACCCCCAAAAGCACTTAAACACGTCTCTTTAACTTCATGATGTATACATACTGATAACTAAATATTTTAAAACACAGTTTTTGGTGCACATTTTTTTACATCCCTCGACTTTCGAACATTCAACATTCGCACACACTTCCAGGAACCAATTATGTGCGAAAGTCGAGGGCCGTCTGTATTTACTAAATTTTACAGCATTTTACTAAATACTAATAAAATATGTAAAATATATATAAATAGCATTAATTAAATGTTTTTCCTAAGAAACTGAAAACATATAGTTATAATTTAAAATACAGCGAATTTTCGACTTACGTCGCTTCAAGTTACGTCGTTTCGCAGTTACGTCTTTCACTAATTAACACCAATTTTCGTAATTATGGCGCTGGTCTCGAACTTACGTCACGAGAGCATGGACAATATTTCTGTGTTATTAACACTTGTTGTATACACATTATAAATTTATCTGCTACATTCAAATATTTTATTACCACACAATTCTTTGGAAAAGTAATGTTTTGTACATACTCTACGTCATACAAAAATTAGCCAATAAGAATTTCCTTTTAAACAGTGAAAAGAAGTTAATAGGTTTATCATAGTAGAAAGCGAATTTGAGCGATCTAAAAATACGCGTCATAGTATGACGTCATATCATATACTGTATAAAGAAAAATGCAGCAAAGCAAACATCTATAGACTCTTTTTTTAAGAAAAACTAATGTTTTACTGTATATTGTACATGCTCCGCACATGTGTAAGGAACGGTAGTGTTAAATAAAACATTGTTTCTATGGAAAAATGGTGTTCGACTTACGTCGTTTCGCTTTACGTTGCGAAATCTAGGAACGTAATGCGACGTAACTGTGAGGACTGGCTGTATTGAATTATAATATCACAGTTACAGTAAAAATATTAACTTTGCCTGAGTTAGCAAAATTTCAGTAGTAATCAAAAATTTTTATTATTTTTAACAAATATTTTAATTTTCAATTATTAAATAATATATAAATAATTCCATAAATTAATAAAGTTAAATCAATATTTACATTAGATAAATTATCTTATAGCAATTGTTGAAGTAATATAGAAAAGTAATTAGCATTTTTATTTAAATACAATAATAATAAATATCTATTTTTAGTATATGATTATCTCTTCATTATATAGTATAGTTTTAATTTATTATGTAAACAATAGTATTAAAATTTATTTTTTAGTCTTATATTTACAGTCTCAACTATTATATAATAGTTGAGACAATAATATATCTTTAATAGTTGGGACAAAATCAAACTATGAATTTCTTACATCAAACTAAAGGAAAATGTTCTTATAAATACTGTATAGGTTCAGAAATGTCACATTTAAGAGAAATATGCACATTTTTATGAGAGCCTTTTCAAAGATTGTAAAGGAAATATGTTTAATTATTAATTTTTGAAAAGGCACTACTATAAAAATGTGCACATTTCTCTTAAGTGCAACATTTTTGGACATGTTTATAAATATTTTTTCCTTATTTTGATATAAGAAATTCATGGTTTGATTTTGTCCTAACTATTCCCTGACTTACATTAATTATGCAAAAATTTTTGACATGCAAAATATTTTAAATATATATTTTAAATACTATAATTCAATGTACAATATAATACTGAAATTTTATATGGTAATATTGCAAATACGGTTATGACACTATTGTGACAAGAGTTAACAATTTCAATAGTTAACTCTCAATAGTTAGGTTGTTATAAATAACTATCACTATATAATATTAATTGTAAATGTGCATTATATTACAATACATATACAGTATTGTAATATAATGTATTTATCATAAAATTTATTTAACAATTACTTTGTTTTTGTTATCTCCTAGTATAGCAGAATTCATGAACACTCTTCATTTGCAGATAAATTTGAGCTACATAAAACTTTTGTTTTTAACACCATTTTAAATTGGGGAGGTCCTATATAGAAATCTTTTGCAACAAACTACTTTTAGTACAGTATTTTCATCATATAATGTCACTTCACTTAACATCATTTTACTGTTATGACAAAGCAAAAACTAAATTAATTAATTAAAAATGAAATTTTTTAAGATAATGGAACAGAATAAAGTTCTATTCACTTATGTTTTCTATATAAGAGAGAAAACATGTTGGAAATCTATAGTGTAATTGTAGAAAACCAGATATCTATATTTTATATGAGTGCTAATTCGTATATGTTACAAAATATTGTCTAAGAACACCATCTGAAGCTATATTTCAATAGGTCAATTGTCAGATTCATCACATGGAAATGCTTTGACTTTTCAATCAGAGCATCTGGGATTGAATCTTACTTTAGAAAAATTATTTAAAAATCCAAGCCTGGCTTGTCTATCTCCTTCTCTACAATCCAGCTAGTCTTGGAAATGTAATATATGATAGGAATGGCATAGTTATTAACAAATGATAGAGAATTGTCATTAAGAAAATCTAATCATGGTCATAATATCTATGAGTTCTAAGATATCTTTTATTAAAAAATAATTTTCTTTCCTGTAAATTTTAAGATATAATTATTATATGCCATTTTCCAATAAAAATTTACATTTAAATCATGATTTTCATTATTTAAGTATAAAATAAGTAAATTAATTAAAAATTAATTTAATTTAATTTTTAATTAAAGATTATTGATCAATATAAAAATGTCTAAATGAAGAAAGTTACTAAATAGTATCAATTCTAATAACAAAAAGAAAACATTCTAAGCATTCCAACTTATAACATTAGGCCTATGGATTTTCTGATTTCACTTATCCAATTCATTAATCATTAATGATGATAAATGTTCATACTTTTATTTTTTTGATATTTAATATTTGTAAAAAAACTTGCAAACTTTAGGAACCTGTAAACTGAGAACTATCTGTAATAATTTATGTATTTAAAATGAAGGTACAGTAAGACCCTGCTTAATGCTGTTTCGATATAACATGATATTTTCAAACTGTTTTTTATCGAGTCACTTTGGTGAAGTTTTTCAAATTGTTATACTCACATAAATCCGAAATTGCACAAATTTGTTGCTTTGGTACTTCTATGTTGTCTTACAGTTTGTTTGATATCATTTTATATAAAATGATCCAAATTTTGATAGAAATTCAAAACAGTAAAGTGTCATGGGTACAATGTCTTGCTATCAATTGCTTGCTGAATGAAAGAGGAAAAGACAAATGAATGTCATTTGTCTTTGACATCATTCATTAAGATGACTTCTTAATGAAAAAACAAAAAGTGTCAAATGAGGAAAAACCGTCCACATCACAAACAAATTATTTACTCAAATATTTTTGATTTTCATGACTGATTTATGAATACAAATCAATATTAGCAATAAAAAAATGTCTATAATTAATGTAATACAATAGTAATAATACATGTTACAAAATAAAATAAAATAAAAAACGGTGGTTAAAATAAAAATATTTTTTATTCACTGTCCTGTTTTACCTATCCTCATTATTTATGTGTTAAGATGACCTTGTTTAACACTGTTTCATTTAGCACTTAATTTTTTTGGAACATATCTCATGTTAAACAGTGTCTTACTGTACAGTCATCCCTGAAATTATGTCATAGATTGTTCCTAGACTGGCAATGTTATTCCAGACAATGTAAATCAAAACTAATTTTCCCATAAATGTAGTGTCAAAATGGCTTAATTGGTTCCAGACTAAAAACCTTGTTCAAGAAAAACATATACACTTATTTTATACATATGAAAGATTTACAGAAAAAAAAGGAAATCTGATAGATCAAATAAAAATTTAGTAAGTAAAACAGCATTCTTTCTTGAACTGTAGTCAGGCTATTTGGATAATCCCTAAAGCTGAACTGACACGTACCACAGCAGAATCACACCACGACCACAAAATTGTGGTCAGTTTGTGGACAGTCGTGAATTATAATTAGATTATGCATTTCTATATTAATATAATTATAATTCATGACCATCCACAAGCAACTACCATTTTGTGGTCGTGGTTGTGGTTATGTTGTGGTATGTGTGAGTTCAGCCTAATGTCCAATAATAAAAATTGCAATGAACAAGTCTTTGATCATGGCTTAAAAAAAATCAAGCATTGAACCATGCAAAATAAATACATATTCTTCTCTTTCTGAATATCCTTAAAGAGCAAGCAAGCATCCTCTTTATTCTTTTTCTTGTTGTTGCTTCTCATTGCTTATTTGAATCAATGTTATCAAGAGTGTTGAGCAATTTCAATGAGTCAATCAGTTTTGAAATTGCCATGGACTGATCTGCAGGCCCAGGTTAAAATCATTTTCTTCAAACATACTTTGATTCTGAATTTTAATAATAAGATTGTCAAGTTTGAGTTTCTCATCATAGGAATATAGCATCTCAAACATCTTCAGAGTCAACTTCCAAATCAGTTTTGTAACCATAACAACTGGATTCTTTGTTGCCTAAGCAATGGAATCAACTTTTGGAGTAGCATTTAAATGCTGAATATCTTGTAATGAAAAAGATGATAAATTTTCTTTCAAATGTCCTTTATTTTTTCAGTCAGTTTTATTCATGCCCATCATAGATTGTCTCTGCTTCTTATTTTATGTTGCTTTCCTAACAGAGGTTACTAAATGGCAATACTATTCCAACATTCAATACAAGCTGCTTATATTTATAGTTGGATCAACTATGAAATGAAGAATAGGATTTCAAAGAGCCAGGCTCAGATTCTCCTAAAAAATTCTAGAAATATGACCTGAAATTGATCCCAAATTGCCGGGATGAAGTGCAACACATTTCCACATAGCTAACTCATTCTTCAATATAAATCAGTAGAAATGGTTCAACTTTCTCCAAAGGACCAGGATCAAATCAGTATCCTAGATTGATGTTTAGACAGTTGCTTTTGAAAATCTATATGTATTGCTATATGTATTGTAATAAACTGGTATTTATTCACAACTTAAATACCAGTTTATTAATGATATAAGAATAACATAATACAATATAGAGATAAATTTGTTCACTTTAATTAAAAATTTGGTTTGAGAAAATGTAAGTAACTTACGATGTAAATCGAGATTCCTATTTGTATTCATATAATACAGGTAATATAGTATATGAAATTATACATTAAATTTTATTATTATTATTATTATTATTATTATTATTATCATCATCATTATCATCATTTTCATAATCATTATCTATTGTATAAAAACTCATATTAAGCAACATAATGAGCTCTAAAATTTTAGCATTGTTAATTATATCTATAGTAACTATAGCAACTATTGTGTTATATAAATTGCTGTATAAGTATTTAAAACTCTTAACATATACTTTATTGCTCAAGCAGTAGTGCCATATTGCCTAGAGACAAATCTATAATTGCAGCATTTTTGCCAAAAGTCAACCATCTATGCAAAGTTGAAGTATTTCTTTTGTTTATTCAAACTTGCATAGCTAATGAAAATAGTAGACATCCTATGTAGATCTAAATTATACTGTTTTCTTTTCCTCAAAAGATAATACCAAAACTAATCACCAAAAACTTGTCTTTCCATCATAGAGGTGACAAAGCGATACTGTGTTCATATATATTCATTTGCACACACTACCACAAATTGTTTAGTTGAATGAACATTTTCAGCATTAAAACATATAGAAACTTATTTAAGGGCAAATGTTACTGATGAAAATTAAATTCCTTTTCTCTTCTGAATATTGAAAAACATATTCACTACATTAAACAGAATTACAACACATTCCAGCATAATTAATGAATTTGCTAAACAGAAGTTAATAAATATATAAAAGGATGCAATTAATAATAAATATTAAAATATATTTATAATTTTATTTTCAACAAAACTTGTAAACATTCAATTGAATAATATTTTGTTTAATTTAATTTATACCAAATCTTTTAAAAGTAAAGTAAGTTCATTAGAGGCAATAATTATTTCTAGGCCTAAGGATGCCAAATTTATTAATTTTCTACTGTCAAGCATCAATTCCTTTTATACTGAAAACACATTTTTGATCATTTTATGGGATTAATTCTAATGAACTATATAAAAATCTGATCCAAAACATTTGTATACTATGCATAAAGATGGCAAATGTCTTTTGAAGTGACTAAAACTACAACACATAACTGATGTCCATTTCATTATTTCTAGATGGAAATATTCATTCACAAGTCTAATTTAGTAAGTCTTTTAAGTGACTGACTGACTACTATAATTTGAATTCAGCTATTTTGTCAATGAAAATAGTTAATCATCAATTATTTGTTACCTTGGGGAGACTTTAAGTGAAACTCAAATTAAGATTTTGTTAT
Organism: Olivierus martensii; assembly: GCA_000484575.1. NCBI lineage: Eukaryota > Metazoa > Arthropoda > Arachnida > Scorpiones > Buthidae > Olivierus > Olivierus martensii. The sequence goes on along the minus strand of AYEL01090342.1, from coordinate 86,688 downwards.
TGTTCTATTGTACTTCATTGGTTACTAATGAGTAGTTTATTAATAGTATGTTTTGCTGCCCAAACTAGAATTTATTTGTTGATTATGCTCACTATATTAAAAATGTTTTCCCACTTATTAGCCAAATTTTTAAAATTATTTTTATAGCTATCTTGCCAGAATGTTCAGTTTTGCTTATTACTGGTCTTTCAAATACAAATAGCCATGACTTATGACAGGGTTCAATTTCAAATCTTGTTGTTGGAAGTTGGAGTGGTCATAAGTTATAAATGGCCAAAATTTATGGATTTTTTCACTACTAATGTTTACTAAGACATTAAACATAAAACTACAAGAACCAGACACAAAAAAGACACTTTCCATATATCGGACTATTGGATCAGGGATTCAAACTTTTGGAACTGCATTGACTAATCACAGAATTTATTGATTACATCACCACTGTAAATATGAGTGGTCATAAGTCAGACTATCTACTCTCTGTATTCTCATTTTCTTGCACTTTCATACATCAACAAATATTGTCATTACATATTTGATAATTTTTAAAACTGTTGCATGCACCAAACAATAAATAGCAGATATTATCATTAGGTATACAAAACTATGCAAACTCACTAACTATCATAGACAATACAATACAGTATATAGATATTAACTTACTTAAATAAGCATTATTATATTTAGCATATTACTGCAATTAAATACACAAGCAATTAACAATAACTATTACAATAATATGTGAGCAGGTATTTTTCCTCATTTCAGACATTAAAAAGTCATTTTAATAAACATATCAATTATTGAAAAAATAGAAGTTAATAAGTTGCATTATTATTAGCCTTAAAGACTTATCAAGAGATTATCTTAAAAATTACTTTTCACTATTTCTTAACTATATTTAAATATTGTTCTGGGCATTCTAAATACAATAGTTACCTGTAATGCTATTAGTAAGTAAGTCTGTTCAATATGATATGTACTGGTAACAATTTTTTAAAATAGTATATAAGCTTTTACTATTAATACAATGTGGTTATATTTTATGTGAAGGATGTCTTCTGAAGACCTCATGATTCAAAATTTCCTTTATTCTTATGTGAAAACTAAAGAGGAATGCCTTCTCAGAGTGTACAAATTTCAATCACTGCAACATAACATAACATTTTATTGAATAATATCATCTAAATATAAAAGTTAAACTTTCCAGTTTTGCCACTCATGAAGGAAACACAAGTAATCTAATAAGCACTTTAAGCAGGTATACATTAATATCTATATATATTTACTAATAATAAATTATTGTATTCCTGCTTAAAGTGTTTATTGGATTATTTGCGAATCAAAAGTTCATCAAATATTTAGTCATAAATATAAAATAAGTACTCATCAGTATGAAAAGTAAATTGCACACAAAAAACAAAGCTCTAAACAGGATAAAATTTGTTTTAACAGAAATGTTTTTGACCTTATCAGTAGGTCAACTTCAATTGCACTGAACATACAGAAAAGGGGGAAGAAGAAATCTCCTACATAAATAAACTAAAAGATGATGTCATAAGAGACGTCATATAAACACTAATACATTAAAACTACATACTCCACTGCTATAAAACAATAATAATAAAATATACTAAAAATAATATTAATATTACAAGCATAATAAACTAAAAATCAGCAATAATATTAATAAAAATAGAACAAAAAACACGCAGACAGGAAAATTTTACTAAATAGTTTATACATTAGTAACATACACTGAAGAATGTTTTTGTTTCTTAATAAGTCATCATCATTTCACCAAAATGGAATATCAAATAAATTAACAAATTTAAAACATCAAACAAAGTACCGTATGTTTTTTAAAAGTCATACATTAGATGGTATGCTATGCAATGGTATGGTACAAAAAGACATGGTTAGAAATAATAAAAATATCCAATAAAAGTAAAGATATAGCCAGGGTTAAAGTAAAATAAAGTGCTAACAACACATTATAAGTCATTTTTTTATGCATTATTGTCATCATACAGGGACAGCTTTAGGGGTGTTCCCATTCATAATATTATCTGCTCCCTTCATTTTTGTATACATAAAGCCTCTACAATATATGCCTATTTAGAGTTAGTGACCTTTTTTTTTTTATAACTTTTGCTTCCTTCTAGTTTATTTCATGGTCAACTTTTTAAAACCTTTCAGCTGGTGCAGTATTGAGACTCCCTACTGCTCTATCTCTCTTATGATCACATTTTTTTTCTCTGTGATCTAGAGGTTTTATTAATACATTCTTCCCTCTGAATGGTAGACTTATTTTCCAGATCCCTGATTTCATGTAAAGACTGATTGGTCTTTGTCACTTCTAATCTATGCAAACATAATAGAGTGACATCTAAAAACCTTATCTATATTTCCTTTTTTTCTTTAGTAGGGCTAGCTAGAAAAGTAACAGATTTTTCTAGTACTATTATGTGAACTGCCACTAACTTCCTCTAATTTTACTGCATAGATACATTAAGCAAACTTTTCATGTATGGTATCATATATTGTATAGCCATGTTTCAGACCTTGTATGATTATGCTGTTAAACTCATTTTTGTTTTGGTACAATGGTCACAACTCATTGGTTTTTTACAATGGTCTCAACCCTTGCCCAGAATGCTGATGTTTTATGCTATAGAGCAGGGGTTCCCAAAGTGTGGTCCGTGATGTCAGATCATCCGCCATCTTGAATTCATAGAGATAAAATTTATTTTTTTATCAAAATGTAAATTATCATATTATAATTAAAAATTGTTCAGTTAAAAAAATACATGTATAACTACTTCAAAATATGTTTTCATTATTTGAAAGCACTTATATATGCTATACTACTTCATTCAAAGACTGCTTAATATTCTAATAAATAAAGTTCAATACCATTAAAGCACCATATAGCAGCTTAAAATAAACACTCATTTATTTACTAAAAACGTTTTCGATATTAATATTATATCATCCTCAGTTAAACATTTCCAAAATAGAACAAGTTCAAATGTTCTAGAACAACAATTCGTCGTTATTTTAAACAGTTTGTAATAAAAAGTAATTATTGTCATAAAGAATGATTATGTTATAAAATTAGTATAAATCTTTCCATTTTGTCTAACTTTTCATTGATTTGAACATATATTTCCATAACACTTTTTTTTGGTCTGCCAAATATTTTGGAATTTACAATTTGGCCCACCTAGGCAAAACTTTGGGAACCCCTGCTGTAGAGGATTAGTGGGATCACGCCAGAATCATGACAGATGAATAAGAATGCTTTCTATTGGGTTGATGCATAATTCCGTAGCGTTTTAAATATAAAGTTTGTTAAGTTTGATTGTTTAGTGTTTTATTTATGAAATTCAGTTAAAATTCAGTTAAAAATTTGACCAAATCAAGCAAGCAACTATTCAACAATGTAATCTCCGTCATTGTCAATAACTTCCTGCCAACGCTGGGGTAGTTTTTGGATCCCCCGTCTGTAGAAAACCATTTCCTTGCTGTGCTTTCATCAATGGCATTAGTTCCGTACACTTCACAGATGTTCCTAGCCGCATTTACTGCACTTGAACCTTGGTTAAACTCGTACAGCAGAATATGTTGGAAATGTTCGTTTTTCTGAACCTGACACTCCATCTTCAACAGCGAAGAAATAACAATCGTTTGTAACAATCTCGCTGACAGCTCGTATTCCACAAGACAACACTCCAAAGTAAACAGTGACAATGTAAGAACGGTAAACAAATGAACAGCAATGCAGTGTCACCAGGCCAAATCAGAACGCAATGGAATTATGCATCAGTCTAATATAAATGCTGATTCTACAATCAGGTCCTGTTATAACCACATCTAGGAAGTTGATACTATTTGTATTGTTTTTAAGCTGCAACTTCAGACCCAAGATTTCAGTTGTAAACTACAAGGAGTGCATTTTACAGCTGAAAACCTTATATTATTCATTTCATTTTTCATTTATTCATTTTTATTAAATTCGTTTCATTTATTTTATTACATAATGTTTACATCATCATAATTTTTGTATTAATAATTTACAGCAGTTTTATTACATTTAACTTCTATTTCAAACTTATTGATATTTAAGCACTTTTTTGTCAGTAGCACAATTACTTAATGAATGCTTTGATGACATTACTATAGATTATAAAAATAAATTATAATTAAAATGAATGTTTTAAATAAAAGCTCAATAATCAAAATCATCTGCAGAATTTCCAATGCATGTAAATAACCACATGGTTCATGAGACTAATATTGAATGGTAGATATTTCTGTATACCATCTAAAATGATATTGCCATGTAATAAAAGTGTAAACATTCTTGGCCTGCCAGTTTTAAAACACACAATTCTTGCTGAATTCACATTATTTCAAATTTTGTACCATAAAGGGAGACTTTATTAATATTTTTTATATTGCACTATTTCAAATTTACAAAAAATGTGACTGCACTGTACTTTATAATTTATATTTATAGCTGGTATGTATGCTAAAATTATTATGGAACACTTACTAGTCAAATTGTGATAAAATAAACAAATTAATTTAAAATTATTATCATTTGACATTGCTATTTGACACAGGTAATAAAACTAGCACTTTAAGCAGGAAAGCAAAAATTTATTATTAGTAAGTATCAAAGCTAAACAAGAGGTAACATTTTTGGCCTTATATTGCCTTTCTTAGCCATATCTGGCAAGTGCAGCTGAGGAAGGCCACAGAAAACTGAAAAGATTACTGCATGTTGTTATTAGTTTGCTTTGTATTTATTAATTGTATCATTATATAACTAGTAGACTTGAATATCTATTAAACAAATACTAAACACACACAAGCAGACCAATATTTTAGACATAAATGATTATGTCTAAAATATTGGTCTGCTTGTGTGTGCTTAGTATTTGTTTAATAGTTATTTAAACACTGTCGAGAGCAGTTAGGATTTTAGGTTTTAGTTTTATTTAGTAGACTTGAATTTGAAGATCATTCTATTGATTACTTATTATGATGAGTGACTCTTTTATATAATTAGTTGCATTAATTTTAAGCAATAATTATTTTAAAAAATTTCATTATTGTAAAAGCTGTATATTCCAAACAGTTTTTTTTATTCATGCTTCTGAAATTGTATAAATTGAAATAATTTTTAGTAAAGAATAATATAAAAACCAGCTGATAACTTAAACAAGAAAAATCTCTTCAATTATAGTATCAATATGAAATTTATATATGAGAATACTTTTAAAATATAAAGAAAGTGAAAATAATTCAAGAAATTGCAAAATATGCTTTTAAATTGATGTCCATTATTATTAAACTCTAAAGTTGTAGAGCATTAATAATTCAAGAAATTATAAAGAATTTTTATTATTTCTTGAATTATTAATGATAGGTTCATAAATAAGTAGTTTCTCATAATTATAAAATAAATAAGTTTATTGATTATGAAAACATTTTAATCTGAATTGTAATTTTTGATCAGTAATATTGTTTCTTCATGTAGTAATAATAATAATAATAATAATAATAATGTTAAAAAAAAAAAAACACACAGTGAAAGCCGTCAACACATTTGCCATACCAGTTCTGACTTATTCCTTTGGAGTGATACAATGGACACAAACAGAACTAGAATCATTCCAAAGAAAAACACAAACAGCACTTACAAAACACCAGTACCATCACCCGAAATCTGCCATAGAAAGAACTACTCTCCCACGCAAGGAAGGAGGACGTGGGCTTATTGACATTCCACATTTACACGACAGGCAGATTTATAGTTTGAGAGAGTTCTTTCATAAAAAGCAACATACATCACAACTACATAAAGCTATAGTCTTGGCAGATAGAAACATCACACCATTAAATCTACAGAACAACACTTCAAACCCAATAGACAATATTGCACACATACAAGAAAAGAAAACGTCCTGGAGTAGAAAGGAACTCCATGGCAGACACCCACATGACCTTCAGAAACACTTCATAGACACCAAAGCGTCAAACAGCTGGTTAGTCAGGGGGGATCTATTTACAGAAACAGAAGGATTTGTAATAGCAATACAAGACCAAGTAATAAACACAAAAAATTACAGAAAATATATACTGAAGGACAGCACATTGACAAATGACACTTGTAGGAAATGCTACATAGCACCCGAAACGATTCAACACATTACGTCGGGTTGCAAGCTGCTTGCACAAACAGATTACCTACACAGACACAACCAAGTAGCAAACATAATACACCAAAAGCTTGCAACCAAATACAAATTAATAAACACGCTCACTCCTTATTACAAATACATACCAGACACAATCTTAGAAAACTCGACACACAAGATATATTATGACAGAACAATCATAACAGACAAAACCATACATCACAACAGACCAGACATCACTCTCATAGACAAACAAAACAAAGTTACCTACATTATAGACATCTCTATACCCAACACACACAACATCCAGGATGCATTCACCCAAAAAATTAGCAAATACACAGAACTCTCACAAGAAATTAAGCGTCTTTGGGGAATGCAAAAGGTTTTAACAGTACCCATCATTCTATCCTCAACAGGAGTAATTCCCCACACACTACACAAAAGCCTCGGAACATTAGATTTACACCCCAAGACATATATAACACTACAAAAGGCATCACTACTCAATACATGCAACATAGTAAAGTTTCTCAGCAACACAGACAGTTAGTTAATATACAACTAAAACATCTCAAGTAACTATGTCTTGACCCTTGTCCGACATAGCACTTTTGCTCCGGAGTTATTTCGTGCTCACATTGACATACCCCAATATAATAATAATGTTAGTTAGCTACTTGTGATGTTTAATTGTGAGTTATGTCTTGACTCATGTCCGACATAGCACTTTGCCCAGAGATACTCCACCCACATTGATGTACTGTACTATAACAATAATGATAATAATAATAATCAGATAGCTGTCCATTTGAAATTTGTAATTACCAGTAAATTTTTCAGTATGATATTTTATTTATATTACTTGAATGTATTTTGAAATACAGGAATACCTCACAATGCAGCTAATGCATTCCAAAAAATTACTACATTGATTGGAAAACATATTCAATGGTAATATATCCTGATTGAATATATTCAATGATTTGTTTCTAAAGGAAATTTTTAAAAAACAATTAGAACTGAGAAAGAAAAATAAGTTTTCAGATATATAGATGTATAGATGCAGTGAGGCTAACTATTAATGTCACAAAAAGTGCAGAATTTCAAGATACTTTATTCTGTAATATATATATATCTTGAAATTCTATACTCTTGTATGTACATGTGTATATATTTATTAAAATAATATAGTATTTTTAGATCTAATAATAAAATAATAATAAAACTTTAAATGTATATATGATAAAAGTTATCTCATTTTTGCATTTAATTATTATTATATGGCATTGTTGCAACCCATTGTCTACCAATATGCAACAAAGTAATATCTATAAATTTATAAAGATAAAAAACAAGATAATTTCCAAAAAATGTTAAAAGATACAATGATGAATATATTACTATATTATAATAAATCATTCTGCACTAATTAAATCCTCAGTCACAAATTATAAATTGCACTATAGTGAATCCTGCATTAAATAAAACCACACTATGCAAGGTATTCCTGTATTACAAAACTGTATTACAAAACATAATATAATGAAATATTATTATTAGATATAAAGTAGCGTCCCAGTATCTGATGAATGTGGACCAAGAGGGTCTTGGAAAATCAAACATTTGGATAACTTGGAAAGTTTGATAAATTATTATTAAATAAATTGAATTTGAAAACATTAACATAAAGATGTCCACATTACTTTTAGGTTAAACTTACTTATATAATAAAAATCATTACATTCAATATTTTAAAAGTGAATTGTAGTTAACTTCACATTTATTATAAAATTAAAAAAAATGAAACAGTTGTAATAAAATTAAAAACTTACTTAATTATTACTTAAAATACCTTTATTACAAATAAAAGTATTTTATTATAAAAATTAAAAAAATCCAAAATGAAATGAACTTACTTATATAATAAAAATCATTATATTCAATATTTTAAAAGTGAATTGTAGTTAACTTCATATTTATTATAAAATAAAATAAAAAATGAATGGATCACATTTTCTGAAGTGAACTACAATTCACCTCAGATAATGTGGAACCTCTATTAATCAGGAATTTGTTTTTTAATTAATTGCTTTCAGTTATTAATTAATCAGTATATCAGGAAATTTTTATTTAATTATTTTTAAATCATTTTGAAAGTAATTAATTAATTAAATAATTGTCAAATAAATGCTTTAATAATACTTGTTGGAGTAATTTGGAGTTTTTTAAATTCACATTATTTTAATAAAAAACATTCATAATAATGATTCCTTTGTATTTGATAACTGATGATCTGAATTTGAAATTTTTATATTTTCATGATTAAAAGTATTACATTCTTTGAAAGTAATTACAACATCTGTTGTTGAATGAGAAAATGGTGAAGTTATATTTTGAGTCATACTCATAGATGTAATGTCATGATCATCTTGCCTTGGAATATAAGGTGATGGACTTGTACTTTGATATCCATCTTTCTTATCTGCAATAAAATTTCTTATGTATTTTTGGATTTGAAATTGAATATATAACTATTTTTGAAAACTAACATTTTAAAATACATTCTAATTATACTTTGCAATTTATTTTTACTTGTTTTCAATGACTATTAGTATAAAGATTTATCAAAAGATAGTTTTATGTCATTATACAACTTTAATATAAGATGCTTCTATAAGGAATGGATCATATTGCATAAAAAAATATTAAAAATATTGCAATTTAAAATACATACAATGATTATATTTCACTTGAATTAGAATGTTTAAATCATACTCATGACACTAGCACATGAATGTAGTGTTGGAAACTATTATACATTTTGTTCATAATATAGTGATAATTAAAAATATCAGTAATAACAAAATTATCAAATGTTTAAATTTAAACAGACGACTCACAATATTCATCTTACAACTCCTCACATTTATAATCATTATTTTCTTGCAATATATTTGCAGCTCACATTTTTGATGGTACACAATATAGAATCCATGCATCATCACAAAACAGAAAAGATAGAGCATCAGTGAAACTAACTAGTTTACAACTATTGCTTGAATTGAATGCATTGCTTCATTTTTAGTTATTTTTGTGAATTTTTGCTTATTATATTTATAAAATAAAAATAATTTGAAATTTAAAAAATATTGTATTTATAAAATACTGTATATTTTTAAGTAAGAGTATAATTACATATATTAATAAACAAAAATAAAACAAAAAAATTACTAAATTTTAAGCCTTATATGTTATCTATATAGGAATGCTATGATTATTACTTAAATAGGAGAGAGAGAGAGAGAGAGAAGACTGTCCTAGCTCTGTGATTATCCAACGATATATTGCAGGATATCCAACCTGTGGCACAATGCATGATTAGAAGTAACACTTAAGTTACCCAAAAGAATAAGCACTTGTAGCTGTTTAAGTTTAAAAGAATTATAATGTTTTATTCATTTAAAAACTGTTTTTGGTCGTAATTAACTCGACTCTCTTCAGTTAACACTTTTTCGACTTACTAATACAAGAATATTCTAATCGAATAAATTTTGAATCTTAACAGAAAAAACTTTTTAAAAACGTATTATGCTTTTTCGTTTTCATGGTGATCTATAATTTAACTTATTTAATTGTCTTAAAAACATTATACCAATCTTTTTATATCTATTTTCACTTTATCAAATCGATTTAATTGACTTCACATTATTTAAACATATTTTCTTTCAATGTGTATTTCCAGGATAAAGCTAGTTTTTTGTTGAGATATTCATTTATTATGTTTTCTGTTCACGAGCATCTTATTATCTCCAGGGTTTCGTTAAATATAACATCGTTACTCACAGTGTGAGGTATCCAATAATCACGCCTAAAAATATGATATAAAAGTAACTCTTCGAGTTAGGATTTTTAACCGTTTTTAACACTAATTTTAATTATCATATCATAGATACAAGTTTAAGGAACGTGCATACAAAAATATATGGCATTACAGTGGATAATCGGTTAACGAACATAATCCGTTAAAGAAAATGTTCGTTATCCGAATTGTTCGTTAACCAATCATCGATTTAATATAGGATTCTATGGGAATTTGATTAATTCGTTCCGGAGACCCAAAAATTAAATAAAAAATTATATAATTTCTTACTACGTTTATTTATATGTAATAGAAATAAAAAATTATATAATTTCTTACTACATTTATTTATATGTAATAATCATAATAAAAAATTATATAATTTCTTACTACATTTATTTATATGTAATAACGATTTTTATGGGAATTTGATTAATTCGTTCTGGAGACCCAAAAAAAAAAATAAATAAAAATCCGATCTATTAATTCGTTCCGGAGACCCAAAAAAACATAAATAAAAAATTATGTAATTTCTTACTATGTTTATTTATATGTAATAACAATAATATATACATATTTTCTTATTACGTTTATTTATATGTAATAACCATAATATATACATACATAACATTTTAATCTATTATGTTTATTTTCCAATATAATTTCTTACTACATTTATTTATATGTAATAAAAATAATATATATCCGATCTATTAATTCGTTCCGGAGACCCAAAAAAACATAAATAAAAAATTATGTAATTTCTTACTATGTTTACAAAAAACATAAATAAAAATTATATAATTTCTTACTACGTTTATTTATTTTTATAGTAATAACAATAATATATACATACATAGTCTTGCATTTTCATCTATTAGTAATATATACATACATAGTCTTGCATTTTCATCTATATGTTTATTTTCTAATATAACATACATAGTCTTGCATTTTAATCTATTATGTTTATTTTCCATATATGTATATAATTTCTTACTATGTTTATTTATATGTAATTACTATAATATATACAACACATTAGTCTTGGCATTTTCATCTTTATGTTTATTTTCCAATAAAGAATCTGCCCAATATCGATTTGCTTTTCTCTCCTTCCTAATCACTTCCGAAAAATCCTGAAGGAATCAGGATTTCTATACGGAATAAAATCTTTTGCTTTTATGGAGGATTAAGTCCCGAGCTAATTTTAAATCAAATCAAAGAAATACCACGTCCTATAGAAAAAATTAATAAAGGAATAATTTGTGATTTATTGTGGTCAGATCCTGATAGAAACATACAAGGATGGGCCGAAAGCCCGCAAGGGATTTCAGTAATCTTTGGAGAAGACAGTTGAAGAATTTCTCGGTAAAAACAATTTCGATCTGATGTGTAGAACAGACCAGGTTGTAGACGATGGATACAAATTTTTTGCCAATCGTAAATTAGTAACCATTTTTTCTGCTCCTAACTATTGTGGACGATTCGACAACGCGGGTGCTGTTATATGCGTTGACAGCTCATTGACATGTTCCTTCAAAATCTTGAAACAAGAGATACAAGAAAATGCCCTTTGGGCACTTCCCTAACTCCAGAATAAGAACAATGAAATTTATTTTGTCACTTATCTTCAAATGATTTGATTAAGAATTTATTCGAATAAATAATAGTTTCGTATCAATTTATAATTTATTACTCTTAAATTGCGATGTACAAAGTGTAGATTAGAATTTTATTCATTGTTTTTCTTCAAAATGATTTATTTCTAATTTTATAAATTTTCCTCTATTATATTATTATTATTCTATTATAATTCCTCTTTGTATTATATTTTGTTACAGATTATTTTCTGAACTTCCATAATCTTAGGTCTATTCTGAATTCTAACATCTGGCGGCCTTTCAGCTTACATGATATGCAATAAAATAAAACAAAAACAATATGATGTAAAAATCCATTATATGGAGTGAGACGTAATTTAATGATCAATTAATGGGATAATTTCGTGAGTCATCTATTGATAATAAATGTCGAAAATAATACAGCCAATAAATAAACAAATTGCGATCTATCGAGAGACAAAAAATAAATTCAACAGAATAAACGCAGAAAAGTACAGTACATAGTAACAGAAAATTCAATAATTCCAAATACACAGAAATATAAAGTTAATTACTCTATAGATAGGGATAGAATTTACCAACTGTCTTATCCTCACATTGTGAGAGAAGATTAAAGAATGCTCTGTCTTTTCTGCTACTGATCTGCTATACTTCTGGAAGGATCCTTTCTCTTTCTTCTCATGCTTTTCTATATTCTTCTCATTTCATATTTCATTCTTCGAAGAGTTAAACCACCGAGTACGCTCTCTAACTCTTTTACTAAAGGTAAACTTGTGTAATTAGTGAAAATATGACTGAAATTATTAATATTTACAAATGGCTATTCTAAGTATGACAACTGTTGTTTGGCGCCATCTAGCAGACGGAAAAATAGTTATAGACGATCACAGTGGAGATGGTCACATTTTTTATATATTACAGAATAGATCAAGAGAAACTACAATAACTCTGAAACAAATATAGTAGTCACTGATTGATTACAGGGATCATTTCAGCCGAATTTCAACTCACTGTAAGTTTAAAGTTAAATAATATTAATCTGACAGTTATAATCGTGAAAAATATTTGATTTCAAAATTTGAAATTTATTCAATTACTAAAAGAAGTAGAACAGTTTGAAAATAAAAGATCAGCAAAAGGCGTTTTGTTTTCTTTTTCTTCTCTTTCTCCGTAGACATCTTCATCGTTCAATCAATACTGATAAAATTTGCGATAGTGTATGCTATATGTGTTTATTAGATTAGCGGTCAGCAACTTTTTAGATATTGCGGACCACTAATATAATTTTTAAAGGTACGAATTATTTACGAGCATTGAGTATGATACACACATATATTTATTTATTAAATTTTATTATTTTATTAAATGAGCTCAGCGAAATTTAAATAATATCTAAATTTCTTTGCGGATCATTAAAATTACGCCACGGACCACCAGTGGTCCGCGGACCATTGGTTGCCGACCGCTGTAGTAGATTACTTGAGGTCAATGCTATAACTAAATGTTTCTGTGCTAAGAACAAATATTTTTTGTACGCCCCAAAAACGGGAATAGTTTTGCCCTCCGAAAAATACTTTCATCAAACTGAAAACTTTCTTTTATGTTCTTTTCTTTGCTGGGCTTTGCCCGTGGCGTGTGGGATTATTACGATTCTACCTGACTTAGGATCTTACTTGTTTTTGCATATTTTACGCCCCCTTTCCAATCAGGGAGATTACTAAGGTTTGCATATTTTACGTCCCCTTTCCAATCAGGGAGATTACTAAGGGGACGGAGCCAGTTCCAACCACGGGCTGCACCCACACCCGTGGAGGGGACCGATGATGAGGAGGACGGGGATCACCGGGCCGGGCCCAGTACCCCGAAAAAATCTGGGATGCTAACGGCCACGGGCTGCACCCACACCCGTGTAGGGGGGCCGGATGGTGAAGGACGGTGGGCTGCACCCACACCCGTGGAGGGGGGCCGGATGGTGAAGGACGGGAATCAACCGGGCCGGGCCCAGTACCCCGAAAAAAATCCGGGACCAGACCCGGGGGGGCCGGGCCCAGCACCCCGAAAAAATCCGGGACCAGACCCGGGACGACGGGTCCTCCAGCGTGGTACGCCAACGCGTTACCACTCGGCCATCCGATCAGATTCAGGTCCTACTCCTTTGGAAAATTTATATAAGTGGTTCAAGATGGACTGTCATCCATCTTCTATAGTCGGGCTGATTCCTCCATAGGAGTGCAAATTAGGGAAAGGTTGAAATTGCTCCTCTATTTAGTAATCGGGGAACAATTGGTCCTTTATTAAAACAGGACTGTGATATTTAAAACAAAATTATCATATAATAATTTAAATTATATAAAGATTAAAATATAAAGTTTGTGTACTTATAATTAAAAGGCTTCTTAACAATTCCCTACAAAATTAAAAAGAAATTCAAGGAATAGTCGATCGGATGGCCGCACTGAAGAGTGCTGTTCTTCCATTCTTGTCTGACATAGCACTTTGCCCTGGAGATACTCCATGCCCACATTGATGTACTATAACCATAATAATAATAATAATAAAAGAAATGGTTAAGCTATGTTTAGACGATGCCTCTCTGCATGCAATGTTGCATGCAGAATGACACATGCCTCAATGTGCAACAGCCGCATGAGGCATGCAACTTGCCCCTTTATATTCACACATGGAGAACATATTGCAGACAATACCAACACGAAAAGAGTCTTCGTGTTCACACGTGGAGGACATATTGCAGACAATACTGACACGAAAACAGTTGTACGCTGCCGCTTTAGCGGCAGTTAGTGTTATCATTTCAAATGACAGAAGGAAAATAAGAAAAATGAAAGTGTTTTGACTCGCAAATATTTCGATCGAAGCGCTAATAATTTTGAATCAAATCAGGTTAGATAGTTTCAGTCTTTTCAAAAAATTTACTAGAATGACTTGACGATGATAAATTTAACTTCTTCAATAAATTGAAGTATTTTCTTCACACCTCAATCCATAAAGCAAAGAAAAAATTTGCGAAAAAAGTTTAAAAATAATCAAAATAACAAGATGTTGCAAGACTAGTTGCATGTGTAACCCAACTAGGATGGGGAACACATGCGCTTTCTTGCGCCTACTATCGCAACAGATTTTGAGGCATGCGCCTTTGTATGCCTTCTCGTAAGTCTAGTTGCATGAAAAGTTGCACCGTTTAAATGTCCTAAACGTCAGCGTCCAGTGACCATTTGCATGCACGCGCTACGAGCCAAAGCGGACAAGCAAATAGATTCAAATGATCATGTCCAACGTAACAGGGTCGAAGCATCAAGCGGCCGCTAGGTAGCGCGAGTCGACCTCTCGAGTTGGGCCGGATTCGGCTTTCCACTCTAGAGGACCCGGGTTCGAATCTCGGGTCCCCTTGAAAATATTTATCATGGGGTCCGGGCTCGGCCCATCGATCCCCGTCCTCCACAATCCGGTTGACCCCGCCACAACAAGTCAGGTTAGATAGTTTCAGTCTTTTCAAAAAATTTACTAGAATGACTTGATGATGATGATAAATGTAACTTCTTCAATAAACTAAAGTGTTTTCTTCACATCTCAATCCATAAAGCAAAGAAAAATTGCGAAAAAGTTTAAAAATAATCAAAACAACAAGATGTTGCAAGACTAGTTACACGTGTAATCCAACTAGGATGGGGAACACACATGCCTTCTTGTGCCTAGTATTGCAACAGATTTTGAGGCATGCATCTTTGCATGCCTTCTCGTGCACCTAGTTGCTTACGTCTTGTGGCATGAAAAGTTGCACCATCTAAACGTAGCTTTAGACTTCACAAGCTGCTGCAATACTATTTATACTTTAAAGCATCAGCTGTAAAAATTTATCTATTGTAAGACCATCAACCTCAAAACAACTCTTACATGCTTCACACATTTGTTGTCAATTTCATCATCCAACAGCATCTATTGGATATTGAAATCACTAATGGCATGCTACAATGCTACATCATCCAGGTGAGTTTACTATAACAGAATGATGCAATATGTATTAGAATATACAGCTAAAAAATTGCATTTTTAACTATATATTCTAATATATGTAACATATTGCAATTACTGTTGTTATATTATCATCACTAACAGTGTAACAACAATAAATGTAATTTTATTAAAATGCTATACTGTTACTGATATTACTAAATAATAAATTTTAAATTAAATTTATAAAAAAATTATAGACACAGATTCATATATTGGTGATTTTTCTTTTGTATTGATAAAGGAGCTGTATAGATAAATTCAAAATAGGGACCATCATTTAAAATATCATTAGATAAACTTGACTTAAAAATTTGTGTTTGCATGTCTCTAAAATTTAGCTCATTTTCAAAATGAAAAAGAAATGTTACGGATAAATTTTAACTATGTAATAATTTGATAAATCTAGCTTATATAATTTCTAGGAATATAATCTTTATATAGGTTGAGGAGACGATACATAGATTTTAAGAAATGCATTACTGATATACGAATGTTGTGAAATGACTATTTTCTTTACTTTTAACATTTGCTTAACAACTCTTAAATTAACAAACTATACGAATGTTGTGAAATGACTATTTTCTTTACTTTTAACATTTGCTTAACAACTCTTATAATAAATTAACAAATTTTTAATTATAAATAAAAAGGATATTACTATATTTGTAAAATGTTTTTAGAAGTAAAATAACTAGAAACAAGCTATTAAGTGATAAAGCAAGGTTTATGTATTATATTAAAGAAAACTATTCTTATGTTGAAAACTAAATTTATTAATGTATTAAAAACTAATAATAAATCTGTTAACTGTTTTTTATTGAATAATAATGCCCATTATATAACAATATTTAGATATCTTCATCATTAAAAATGTCATACCTGCAGGAATATCACATAAGGCAAAAAGGCCTACACGAGTATCTGCATTCACCATCCATTTTTGTGTTTCACAATTTGGCTGACACGAATGATTCATAAAACGAGCAAGATTACCCTTAGGACCAGCATCAATTATTCTATCTTTATCTAATGTCAAAAAATAATAATTTGTATCATTATCTTCATGTTTTTGTTGAAGTCTACGTTCACATTCTTCTTCATCAATTAATTCTCCTACATATTCATTTACAAATTGGCCCTAGGAAAAAAAAATTATGTTTATTTCAATAATTCATATTAAATTCATATCTAATTGAAATATAAGTTTTACTAATACAGGTTATCCCAACTTAAGACACCTCCATATTTATGGTTGCTAGAAAATATATATCTATCAAAAATGACAAGTAAAATAAAAAATAAAATAATTGCAGACATTATGCATTGGACCACAATAATATTGCACTAGTCTCATTGAATGTACATTATCATCAATTTGCCCTAAAAATCTATCTTCAATTTATTCCATTATTTAAAGCATTTTTTGATTATGAATCTATTTTTTTCTTTTATATATTTTACCTTTCTCTATAAAAATATTACAGTGAAACCCCGATTTTGAAACTTTTCAGGGACCGGCCCGAAAACTCGATCGAGCCGGGAACTCTGATGACGTCATAATAAAAAAGTTATATAATTAAAACGTAGGAAGAGGGAAAGTTTTACATTGCATGTATAGGAAAATGCTCGGACTTCCGAAAATAGACGTTTAAAGCGGGAAAGTCGTACGATACGGGAACGCACGAGCGGGGTTTCACTGTATTTCCATACTTTGAAAATGTATAAAGTTTTTATAAAATGTAATGTTTACATATATGTAATATAAAGCATTAAAAATTAGTGTGTGCACAAAAGAGAAAAATATGAAACATATTGATTATATTCAATAGTTCCATAAGTTAACAGACTTAATTATCGGTCTTGCTACTAAGATTAATCAAAATTTTTTCTATTAAAGCTGTAATTTTAAATAAAGTTGAATATGTCATAGTTAACAAATTCAGAATTGTGTTAAAAAAAAAAAACTTCGAATATTTCATTAATTAAATGAACAAGTTCCATTCATTATTAATTTTTGAATGAAATAATTGTGTAACCAATGTGACCCAGTATTGGCCATTAAAATTAGCTAAAAATAGTTAAATATATAGGTAGAACATACAGAAATCTTAAGCCTAAGTTGGCTGAACATAAAGCAAATATGATTAGGAAAAAGTGAAACAACAATAGCAAATAGGGCATATGAATATCATATTCAGGTATTTTGGAATAAAGCAAGAATTATTAGGCAAGTTAATAAAAAATGAACAAGGAAGTACTGCAGAAGTGCTTGAAATAAAAAAAAAAAGATTGCTAAAGTATATCATCATCAATAAGAATTTATTGTGAGTTTCATCTGTTATAATGGTGATCTGCAAAAAATTTTTTATAAGATAATATAAAGAAAACAAATATAATTAACACAAATATTATATTTTATTGTAAAAAAATATTAAAAATTATTATTTGTTATTAATAATGTAATATATTATATTAACTAAAATTATAACAATTAAATAATTATATCATGAATAAGGTTTCTTAAAAATAATGAATACAATAATAATTTAAAAATATATAACATGAAATTAAAATTTGTGTAGAAAAAGAATTCTTAATTGTTAGTTTCAGTGTTATATTTGACGATCTCTTAGTTGATTGAAAATGTTTTATATAATAAAATATATAATTTTGCTTTTTGAGAGTTGTGGTTTGTTTAAATACCTTAGAACAGGGGTGGACAATTATTTTCTGCTGCAGGCCGGATAAAAATTGAAAAGAATAAAAAGAAAAAAGTACCTAAGGGAAAATTTAACCTTATGGCATCATAATTATGTAATTATAAATTATTATTATATAATTATGTAATGAAATTATTAATGATAACATTAGGTAATCTGTTAATAATTAATAAAAACTATTTTGACATAAAATGACTACTCACATTCTAGCAAGACTGATTCTTGCAAAAATATATTCCTATCATCATCACATGGGACAGGAATAATGGTGCACCAATTTATCTGCACATGTTCTTATCAATCCCGCTAATGTGTGCAGCCACTTTTGTGATACTTACAAAAAATATATTCGTCTATCAATTTTCTAAATATACTTTTCGTCTATATATACTTTTTCTAAATATACTTTTCGTCTAATATATCGTCTATTATTTTTATAAATATACTTTTCTTGTATTATTTTCTTGGTTTTTGTTTATATGAAAAGAGTTCAAAAGCATCCGTAGACATTATTTTTTTTTTCATTAAAAACATTAGAAAATAATTCATTCTATGAATTAATAAATTTAGATAATTTCTTTAAAAACAGGTATTTCATCAAACTGGTTGATTGCTAACAACCTATTACATGAGAATGTAACAAAATATTAGGTACCTATGTAATTAATTTTGTAAAAACAAATTTACAACTTAATGGGAATGGTGAAATTTACGACGTTCATGGTTAATTATACCATCAAAATTTGGAATAACTCGGCAGTGCATGTGTACACTAGCCAGAGTATCCATTATTTTACAATACAGAGCATCCATTATTTTAATTTTTTCATTTTGATTAGAATTTTACAAATGTGGGCTTTGAAACTGTAATGTATTCTAGTTTATGTGGCATACCATATAAGATGCCTTCACGGGTCAGCTTTTGCCCACTCCTGCCTTAGAAAATAGAGCAGATATATATTGAATTAAAACAGCTAAAAATAGTTTTCAAAATCTGTTCTTATGTCAAAATTACTTGAAACTTTGGAATGTTTTATATTTTTCTACAAATCTATATTCTCACACTTCAATAGAATAAAAAGTCAGCTTTAAAAAGAACCAAATTCATGGAAAAAATTTATTAATACTTTTGACCAGTCAAGTTTATCTTCAGTACGAATTATAAAGAAGAAGAAATTTTGAATGAAATTCAAAACTAAAATATTAATAGAACAATAATTGAAATATATATTTATATAAATATATAGCTAAACAATGTAGCCAATATACATAAATAAATAGCATATTTTATTTATGATAAAAAATAATAAATCTTCATGGATAGGTAATATATTTTTTCTCTGTAGTTCATTACTCAAGAGTAATGTGGTTAGCTACTTGAGAATGCAACTGATGATTATAAATATGCCACTTCTAAAGGAAAAAGTTGGAACCTATTTGAAGATACATATCAATGACAGAAGCATCATTCCATTATATATTAACCATATTTTATTGTTCATCATAAAGTAAGTTATACCATTTATATGAAATATTAGTTCATAGACAACTGAAGCTGGCTGTAGTAACCAAAAGTACTTTTGTAAGAATATTTCCTAATTTAATAAATATAACTTGCTAAAAGCTTATATATAGTTTAATTAGGAAAATTATTCTAAAGTTAATATTCTGTATATATTTGATATTTATCATTTTATTATATAATAAGATTACAGTATTATATTAAGTGTATGGCTGTATAAATTAATAAAAATTTATTTTTTATAGACAGTTAACAAACTAGTTACAGCTGTATGATATATCAGTCTATGTATAGACTGATATATCATAGTTAACAAAAGAAACAAATGTTGCAAAAAACAGAAATCTTAGAACTTGAGGGTCAGTTATTCCACAAAGATAACTCTTGGATATAAGTTTTTTTTTTTTTTTTTCAAATTCTATTGGCAACAAATTCAGTATGATGTTTAAATGAAATATAAGTTTTTTTTTTTTTTTTGTCAAATTCTATTGGCAACAAATTCAGTATGATGTTTAAATGAAAGATGCGAATCAAATAAAATTTCTAGATTAGTATGAAGTTCAATAGATTGTATACTCTTATTTAAGAATGAGAAGAAAATCTCATCAATTCTGGATTTATTCAACAAAAAGCTCATATAAGTATTTTTATTTTGTATGTTACAAGAGATTGTTTTGAATTAGCCATAAAAAATTATGGATAAAATCATCTATAATTTCATTGTTATCAATTGAAATAGATTTAAAATCATTAGTATATCCTAATTATTTTGGAATTTTTAAACAAAAAATATGGTTTATGTATAAATTAAAGCAGTACTTAAAACTGATCCTTGTATTATACCAATTAGAGGAGAGAAATGCAAGAATCCAATTACTACATAATTTTTCCTGTTTTTAATATACAAATATCCCTCAGCTTACCAATTTTTGATTTAATAAAGAGCATATCACTTTTTCGTTTTGCTAAGAAAAATTTTTGCTTTTGCAAAAAACTATATGATCATTGATCAATTATCCACTATAATTTGCTTAAATCAATGCTTTTCTGGCTTATTTTCTTCATTGACTGTATCAGATGTAATTTATTCTGTGCATCATTATTTTTAAGATAAAATTCATTTCAACTTTCATTAGGAGATCCAGTATTGAACCTGGTGCTTGGCTTGTATTAATAATATGAGCATCCATAATGTACTTTGTTATAAATTGTTTTATAACATTAAATAGTGTTATATAGTTGCAAAACCATTACAATATTATTCCATCTGTATAAATCTCTAATATAATTTTTATTTGTATATAAACTGAACAATGACAGTTTTTCGTAATTCTATTGGAAGATGTCTAATCTAATCAATGTAATGATTTAAATAAGAAAATTATTTTGTGTTTATTAGTTTTATTAAAATAATTATGAGTATAAAATTCATAATTAATGAAAATTTGAAAATTTTTAACTGATAAATAAAACCATAATGATTGGCATTTTCATTACTTTATTAGACTTAAATTCAAAGATCACATGGCATTTAGCAGCTCTGTGATTTAAATCAAATGGCAAGTAATAGGCTAAATAGGTAATATCTATTGTAAAATATTGTACTACAATATACAATATTAATGTTTTTGAAATGCATTAACATTAATAGGTAAAATGGCAATGACTTTCTGTATCTAGGAGCCAATTAAAAATTTTACAAATTTTAATTTTATTGGAATTAATGGCAAATGAGTTTCCAATTTTCAAATTTTCATTTAAACAATTTCCGTAATCTCAGTAACCTTCATAATCAAGAAACACCTGTAATTAATAATCCAATATATGATGATATTTATAATATAGATTACTACATGTAATCTGTTACTTAAAATTAATTAAAATTACAAGCAAAATGTTGAAATTGATGAATATTGTTCTTTGCATTAAATTATTTATAAATAATTCTCAAATATTCTGAAATATAGTTAGAAACTGAAACTGATCTGTAAGATTCTGAATTTAATGGGTTTTTTTGTTTCTTCAGACCAGATTTAATTTTAGTTATAAGCTATCTTGACAGTAAAAATCCTTGAAGATAAGCATTCTTTGAAATAAGACTGCAATATGAAAAACAATAAACAGGAAAATAATTTAAAAAATAATATCTGAATGTCACATTTGGATCTTTTGAAGATTTTTTTTGTTATTCTTCAAGTCTAATAATATATACTTCTCAAATAAAGCAATATCATTATTGTAAAGAGGTGTATGATTAAACTTCGCTGCTATTTTTTAGTTAAATTAGAAGTTGAACAAATTGCTAAAAATAGATCAGATGTAGTACTATAATTAAACATTTTAACAAAATTATAGTCTTTTTTAATTTTTATTATTTTTATTAATATTTCACAATTATTAACTTATTTTATTTACACAATTTTTAGCAGTACTTTTATAAATTTATTTATATGAAAAAATCTTGACATATACAAAAATGGCCTCATCTAGTACATAAATTATAATATATTTTCTGTTCCTCTAATTAGACTTCCACTGATGTATTGTAACTTTTGACTCAATATTTACCTACTTATCCACATGTAAAGTAGGCTTAGCTGCAATTTTTTGAGAAAGATGTGGCTGCTATAAAGCAATAAAAGTGCCATGCCTCTTAAAATGGCATGAGGGTGTTTACATTTTGTTTTTCACAATTTTCTCTTAAATTTCAGTGAAATTAAAACAAAAAAAAAAAAAAGAAGAACAATTATAATATATTTTAGTTCATTTTAACAGAATTTTTTTTTTAATGATACGGCGACCACCGAGATCTACACTCTTTCCCTACACGACGCTCTTCCGATCTATTTTTCAAAAATTTGCAAAATATTTATTGAATCGCATAATCAGAATGGGATTGGTATATTAGACTATAAAATCTATAAGATAGGATAAAAAAATCCAAATTCTATTGAGCCATTCAAATATAAACAATGTCTGATTAAATGTAATTTAAACAAATATTTCTGCAATTGGAAAAATTTAGGACCCACTGTCAAAAGGGCATATTTTCTCTGATTACACAAAAAAAACCAATTTTCAAAAGCCGGATTAATAAAATCAGAATTGATTTTTTTTTATTGTCTTTTCTTCTGCCATCTTGACATTTATTAACAACAAAGACACTCAAAGAGTTAAGCATTTTTTAAAATGATGCATACAGATACTCATATTATCAGTACATGCTAAGCAACAAATTGGATATGGATTCTCTATTGAAAGCAGAAGTGAATTTTGTTTTGAAATCATTATCATGCAATAAATACAATACAATACAGCAAATTTGATATATCTGATACAATCATTGAAAAAAATAAGCAAGGAAATTATTAATTTAAACAAATTATAATAGATAATTGATTGACAATATAATTTCTTTTAAAAGTGAAAATTATCTTTGAAAAATGTAAAAGTGATATAGATTTATTCTGTTCATTAAATCAAAAATTCATTAACAGAGTTCTTAAATAGAGAGAGATCTTGCAATATAAAAAAGTAAGAGTAAGTAAGAAAAATTCATTAACAGAGTTCTTAAATAGAGAGAGATCTTGCAATATAAAAAAGTAAGAGCTATCTATTGTCATTATATAATTACATTTTAATCATTATTTGAAATATTCTGTTTTGTTTAAATGAAACCATAATCATCCAATGATAATCACATGTTGGAATAATCATTTGAATACTTACAAAGTCTTTATAAATCTTAATGTAGGAAATAAAATTATTTTAAGTTAATTAATAATAATTTTCCTCACATTTTCAGCTTATTATGCTTTTGAAAGTCTGAAAGTATTCTTTTAGGAAAAAAAGTCTTGCTTTTAGTGTTTTTTCTAAAAATATATGGTAATTGTCTTATTTTTTGTCAGATTATCGCCATTCTAAAATAATAGAAATTATCATCAATTTTAATGTAATTTATTTAAAATTTATATTTTATTAAATTTTTAGTTTTTCTTATAATCTGCATCATAAAATTTTTTCTTCATAATAATAAAATTTTTGGGATCCAGAGAATGTTTTAATCACAATAGAATATAGATTTCAAACTTTCAACAAACAACAACAAAATATATATTTATCTCTACCTAAAAAATATTTTAGCTAAAAAGAAATTTCTGTTCTGACAGCAATATTGTGATGCACAAGTAAAATTTTCTTATTTGATAGTTGATGTGATGATGATAACTTATTCAAAAACTTAATTCTATAATATCTTATAGATCTAACACAATCCCTACATAACTGATTAAAGCATCATTACATCCTGAAGAATTTCAAAGAGAAACAGAAATATGGCATTCCCAGTCAGTTAGTCATATCATCTAAAGAATTACTATTTTCTTAATAAACATTCAATTAGACTGCACCAAACACAAACTACAAGTAAAACTACTCAAGAGCCCTTTAGCAGTCAAAAGATTTTTTATTCAGAAGCACTTTCGATGCTCTCGGCTGAGGAAGACGCCGAGAGTATCGAAAGTGCTTCCGAATATAAAATCTTTTGACTGCTAAAGGGCTCTTGAGTAGTTTTACTTGTAGTTTACTATTTTCTTATCTATCAACATAATGAACTTATGATTTTACACTAAACTACATAAAAAATATACTAAATATATCAAAAAACATTAAAAATGTTAATGAAAAAAATTCTAAGCATAAAAAGTGAGTCAATTATTGAAAAATGTTCTAAACATAGGAATATCTAAAACAATTTTTGACTAAGAAAGAATTCTCTATTCTATATTATTATTTCTGACCAATTTACTATATAAATCAGATAAATGCCACCTTTACAGAAATGTGTTGCAACAACACCTATAATCTATTGGCAAACCATACCAGGCTGAAAATGTTAAAGATTTGATTTATACATTTTTTCCAGGAACCAATTAGGTCATAAGAACATAGCAGTAACCTGTATTAAAAAATTCAAATATATATAAATTTTCCTTTTCATTTTATATAGTCAGAAATTTTACCTTTTTCACATCTTCCAATGTTTTTAAGCCCCAACCTCTTTTCTCTGTTTTGAATGGAGCTGATGGTATATATTCACGTTTTTGGAATCTTTGATTTTGACATCTTTCCCCAGCTGGACAAACACTAGTATGGCATTCAAACATTGTCATGCGATTTAGACAGTCAGAATCGTCCCCACAAGGATTTTCAGAATTAGGATCACATTCACATCGATTGATGAGCGTTAAATCAAATGGATGAAACTGAACTTTGCCTACTGGTTTATTGAACTGTACACAAATTAAATAATGAAAACACATTTATTTTAAATTTATTTAATTTAATTTATATTTACAATAAATAATACCTTAATAAACTTATATGCTGGTGGTTTTGATCCATTTTCTTGTGCTTCTTTCGCTTCTTTTGCAATTTGCCAACTTTGGAAAGCTTCATTTGCCTCTTCCTTCCATGCTATTCTATGGTTGCTATTTTTTAAAACCTTCTTGAGAGTTTTGTAAATATTCCTGCATGAAGGCTGCACCCGCCATTACATAGGATTCGGGGGGTTCACTCCAGTCCGAACTTGATTCTTTCCATATGGAACTTTTCTTCTGTTCATCTATGGGCGGTGGACCAGTATCTTGTCTTGTCTCGGCAAAAATGAGTGATGGTTGTAAAGCTGTCAGTGGAGTAGAGATTAATATAATTCTCCCCTCTAGTAACTCTCTCTAATTTTCTCGGTCGATGCGGATGGCAAGAGACTTGGAACTTATAATTTGTTGGCTTATCCCAGCTTTTGTAGAAATTAGGAAGTGCCAGTTATAGAAGCCAGAGATCAATTCCCTATGTCTTTCTTCGACAGGTGTAGGCGGTTGACTGCATGCATCTATCATCAATGTAGGTTGGCGGTCAACTGTGTGAGGAATGCCACTAGGCCTAGGAGTAAACATCTGACCTTTGTCCCGAGATACCCGGGCTCGACGTTTTTTGGACCATGTTTATCGTGGTTGATTCCTTCTTGGGACACTTGCAGAAACTGTCCCTATTCCCAATGTAACCCTTGTTTTCTTTTCGGGATTTATGTGCTGGAAATGAAGTTATGTGCAGGGTAGTGCCACCCCGATGTTATTTATTTTTCCTTCAATTCTCGTAATTAGTCTCCCCTCTTTAGCTTCTTTGTTCTCTGTATTAATTTATATCATTTTATAGAAATTACAAATCATATTTACTGCAGTCCTCACATAACTAACTATAATTAAAATTGCATTACTGTAAGCTTATAAAAATGTAATCTGAGTTGTTATATTAAACAGACTATTAAGGACTTTCATTTTTAAAATTCTGATTTGATTTTGTTCTGCAGAGTTGATTTGTTAGAGTATGGTGTAGTTACAGAATACAAGGATTACTATGTAGACTAGAATATAATGCAAAGTTGAGAACTGACAAGAAATCTTCATCCAAATAATGCAAAATATATATAAGCAATTATCCTTTAAATGTCACAAGTTCTTATGATTTCAAGTCTGATGAAGATTTCAATGGCAGTTCTTATCTGCCAGTCTTTTATATCCTAGTATTTCTTATTTTGACTGTTTAATAAATTGCAAGTTCAGCAATCTAATTGTTTACTTTCTTAATTAGTGGTATTTTGATCATGTTGTTAATTCTAGTTATTACTTGATTATTAAGCTTAAGAATCAACAGTTTGTGTATAATATTAGAAAGCCCAATCCTGACAAACAACTAACTCTGAATTATTAAATTTGATTTCCATTAGATGCAAAACTGATTTTGAAATAAGTGAATGATTATTATTTATAAACTACAATGGAGTGAATAATTTATAGAATAAGTAAAATACAAATATAAATAAATACTCACGTTTGCATTGTATTTAATATAGTAATAAGCAAGATATATTCCACCAATTGTCATTAACATTTTGGGACCAAGCCACCTTATTTCCATAGCCTGTGTTTCACCCTATAAAAATTATAATAAATTTTTAAAATAAACAAATTTCTTACAATTTCTGTTCATTTTAAATTTAAATTATCTATAACTTGATCAAATAATTATTTTAATAAACAGTAATTCAGATTATTTTTACAAATTCATTGCATCATTTGTTAGATATTAACAATTGTTTTTAAAGAATTAGATATTTTAAATATTGAGATTTTATTTGAATCTCGATTTTCATTGAGATTTCATTATTATTTTTATGTAAAACTAATTATGACTTTTAATTAAAATAAAAGTTTAAAGAAGAAATTATATATTTGCAGTTTAAAAAAAAAAACAAAAAATTCCATAAAAAATATGCTTTTTATTAGTTTTTCAATAATTCAGAGTCATTTATTGGAAATCAACTTTCATTAGTTTAAATATGCAATATTCCAATTAATATTACACTTGAGTTATTTAATGCAAAAATACCATTAATATCTTATTATTAAATCCAAAAGAGCACAAGATCTTATCCAGTGCAATAATTAATAAGTAGCTTTAGAAGAACAAAATTAGAATAAAAATAATTTAATAATATTTTTAATTAAGCTTTTTTCAATTGATAAAATTATTTGGCTGAACTCACCCGAACCACACTACAATCACAAAACGGTGGTTGCTTATGGACGGTCGTGAATTATAATTATATTAATATAGAAACGCATAATCTAACTCAGACAGACTACTAAACTGAAGTCGGTTTCAACGGCTGTCACAACTTGTAGTCGATATCATCCACAAAATTGTGGTTGTCAGTGATTGAGTGCAACTCACACAGTGCAACATACTGATCGCTAGCTGCCGACAGCACTTCCTGTCAATCAGCAACAGATTGCACATATATACACGCAATCCCTTATCGACTGTGCATATAAATGATTCACGAGTGATCGATTTTGGCCACAACCCAATCACACGGTAACCACCGTTTTGTGTCATGTTGTGGTTCATGTGAGTTCAGCTTTAAAGTAATAGAATAAAAATTTTTTTAATTTAAATATCATACCTGGACATATGCATAGAAAATTAAAAACATTTTAAAAATAAATATTTAAAATAAAAGTATAGCATAAAAAGTATCAAACAACTGTATAAGCAATAAGATTTTCACTATATCATCAAAAATTGTAAGTCAAAAATTTTTAAGCTGAAATGACTTAGTTTGCTCAGAGAAATGTTTGAATTATGGATATTATTTTTTTTGATTTTTATCATCTATTTTCCATTAAAAATCAGACTTATGGGAGATAGGCTACACACTTTTTATTTGATCCCATAAGATGCCAAATTTTATATAAAGATTGCCATGTTCTTATTGCTATGGATATCACTTTTAAGAAAATACAAAAATGTAATCATCAAGATAAGAATTAAATAGCTGAGGCTAAAATTTAAGTCAAATTGTTAATTTATGAAACTGGAATACCAATATACTAGTATACTGGTTTCGAAAAATTCTCAATAAATTTTGATAATATAATTAGAGCAAATGTTTTAAATCAATCAGACTTCTTTTACAATAATAAATACTATATTCTGGCAAAAAATTATTAAAAATACAATTAGTCTAAAAACAAAAATATATACATATCAATACTGTATTTAAAATGATCTGAATTTCAAGAAACATTCAGATTTATTATTACATTCTCATTATGTATAACAATCCATCAACTGCAAATTCAGTAATATTAATTATTTATAAACATGGAATAAATTATTATTATTGATCTAGCATACACATTGAATACAGTAACCCCCTGTAAAGCATGAAGATATACAAAAGAAAAACTTTCAGATCATATATATTTAAAGATTATTAAAAAAAGAATAAAAAGATTATTTAGCTGATTTGACTAGAGCAGTGTTTCTTGAACTTCTCTCTCTCTGTAGATGCTTTTTTTAAGGAAGAGAAACCTGCAGATCAGTCATTGTTTAATTTCTCAAAAGGTATACAAGCAAAACTAATCTATAGATTAAGTTATAATCTATATTTTTCTGTGCAGTTATGATTTATTAATTTTTTTATTTAAAGATTATTAATGAAATGATCTTTATTTTTTTATAGAAAGAGCAAAGATCTCTATAGTTATGTTCTCAAACCTCTGGACAAGTTTATAAATTTGTATCTTATGATTTTTTTCAGAACATTGAAATTAAAATATTGTAATTACTTGTCAATTCTCATAAGATTAAAATTATTAATAATTTTAATGTCAAGATCTTTGAAGATGCAATAGTTATTAGAATCACATCACTTGAGATGATATTCTAGACAGATTTAATTGAATTTCATATTTATGAACTTGTAAATATGAAGAACATGCAGCCAAAGACAGGGTGAAGAAAAACTTTGTCGTGATATTTTGTGTGCTGATATGGGACCTTGAAACAAGTCAAAAATGTCTAATGAACATATGGTCTAAATGACACCATTTTCGAGTTATAACCCTTTAAAGCTAGCCAATCACCATTGAGTATACAGAGAATCATGACGCGTCCAGTTGCCAAGATGCATAGCATTGCATCACTTTCATACTGACTTCCAAGTTAGTAAGATGGCGAGAATGGCAATGCGATACTTAGTGGCAACGCGACGTGATGCATTGTAAACTAGATGGTAATTGTCTAGCTTTAATGGGTTATAATTTAAAAATGGTGTCATTTAGACCATATGTTCATTAGACATTTTCAACTTGTTTCAAGGTCCCATATCAGCACACAAAATATTACAATGAAGTTTTTCTTCATCCTGTATATTGCTGCACAATTGATTACTTAATATCTTTGCAGCAATCCAAATTCTGCATATATTATTGATTATATTATATATTGAGATAGTAAACCATTGATAACAAAGCAATATAACCTCACTTTAAAGTGCTTCTCAATTATATTCCATGGTTTATTTTACTGTATATCTTAAAAAAGAAAATTAGCTGTAAAATAATACTTAGAATAAGTATAAAAAAACATAAATTGACACAGATGGGCTAGATCTGGAGCCTTCCTAAAAATGTGGAAGTTGGAGACCCAGAATTGAATCAGAATCCTCCATGATAAGCAAATGTTTTATTACATAGCCACCAACAGGGCCGGATTTTCCAATAGGCTGAGTCCTAGGGCCCCCAAAACTATCAGTTTTCAACTTCTATAAACTTTTACAGCTAAAAGTTCCCAAAATAAATACTTTATATTTTATATTTATTTATATAATTTCTATTTAATAATTTTTTAAGCTTATCAATATAAAATGGGTTTGATTGTATATGATTACTAATTTTAATATTTAATTTGATTATCTTTTGCTAAAGTTAAATTTGATTATCTTATACATCCAAAAATTGCTTGTATAAAATTTTATCATCTTAGGATTTAAAAAATGATATTAAATATATATTATTACATTTTAATTATAAAGGTTGATATTAGTTATAATACCTTTTTGAAAAATCTTAGCCAAATTACGATTAACTGCATATTCTTTACTTCCTTTATCTCCTTCTTGAAATAAAAATACTCTTCCCCTGTGTGTCCAATAATAATCATGAGAACCAAAAAATTGCACTGGAAAATCTCCAACATCATGTGACATATTTTGAATATTTAATGGAACATTTTTTGGATGACATATTTTTGCTGGCCACCATCTTGAACATAAAAAATTAATAATAAATTTAAATGCTCTTAATATTAAGATTAAAGTTATAAAAATAAAAGACAATACCTATAACAACCAAGTTTTACCCAAACTATATTTCCAAATCTTGGATGTTTTCCCATTACACATTCATCACAATAATAACTTCCTTCAGGATGAGGTATATCTAAACATTCTATATGAAATGCAGCAGGACATGATTCACAACAGATCAAACTACCACCTGAAAATACATTATATACTATGTAATAAAATAAAAATGGCATTAAAAATTTAATAAAAATATTTTAACTTACCTATTGAGCAAATAAAACACCAACTAGCATTAATACGGGATTGATACTGCTTTCCTTTCTTTGGTTGAAAATGATTAGCACATATGATTTGTGTTGAATTAACATAGACAGAGCCAGCAGAAATACATCCATCTCCTTGATGATATGCAACAGGACATCGTATACATCGTATTAAACGATCTGAAATTATTCATATGTTAATAAAGAATTTTATTGAAGTTTCTTCAGCATATTCAATATTGTCAATTATTAATATTACTAAATATCAAGTTATCTTATAAGTAATGTCATTTTTCATGTCCCACAGAACTACTGTTTCTGATGAACAGATGATGAAGTAGATCAAAAACATGATATGATAAGATGTATCACACGGCATGCTCTTCATGTAATATGAGGCAGAGAATAACAGCTGCACATGCATCCCTTGTGCCATTAAAGTCTACAGAACAGTCGTGGCAAACCTATGACCTGCGGGTCAAACACAGACCCACGAAGGCTTTTTAAATGACCCATGCATTGATTTTTAAAAACTTACCATTTTTATCAAAAAAGAGAGGACAATCGAAAATATAAAAAAAAAATTAAAGTATAATATCTAATATCGAATTTATAAAAAAATATTTCCAAGTGGATGTTGGCTAACTGATCTTCTATCATATCACTGCACCTGTGTATTACTCATGACAGTCAGTCATAAACTTGGCGTGTGATTTAGTGACCCACGGGTTAGTATTAAGAAAATAATGAACAAAATTTGACGCACTTCTCAAAAAGGTTCGCCATCACTGCCATAGTAAATAGCTGCATGCTACAGCAACTGTAGTAATATGAAACATCAATACCATATATGGATAGGGTATCCTGAATATCAGAAAGTGTCAACACTAGTTCCTGAAATTCCAATTTGGGAACAGAATTCAGAGCTGGATAATGATGTGTTAAGAGCTGCTGTTGAGGAGAATATCAGAAAGTGTCAACACTAGTTCCTGAAATTCCAATTTGGGAACAGAATTCAGAGTTGGATAATAATGTGCTAAGAGCTGCTGTTGAGGGGAATCTAGAGTCAACACTCAAGGAATTGGCCATAATATCTATTCATCCCATTCAACTATTCACAGGTATCTACAGAACTGTCACTATATGTCAAAATTGGGTAAGTGGATACCTCATGAGCTCACAATACAATAACGTGTAGACATTTGCAGTTCTTTGCTCTCCTGTGAAAAGGAGGAGCTGTTTTTGAAAAGAGTGATTATAGGAGATGAAAAATGGATTCTATACCACAACATTAAGCATAAACATCAGTGGCTTCCTAAACAGATTCTGCCAGCGGCAGTGGCTAAATCTTGATATAGTGCACATAAGATTTTACTGAATGTTTGGTGGAATATGCAAGGCATAATCTATTATGAGCTTCTGCCACTGAACCAAATCATTACAGGAGAGGTCTACTGTCAGCAACTAGAGTATCTTTGCACTGTCTTGCAGAAAAAACATCTGGCACTCTTAATCATAAAGGCATGGTAACCATGTGAAACTACACACAGCAAGAATGACTTGTGCCAAGTTACAAGAGATTAAATGAGAAAAACTTCCCCATCCAGCATATTCCCCTTACCTTGCACTATCCGATTACAATCTGTTTTGAAGCCTTGAATACTATCTTCTTGGGGAAAACTTCAAAATGTCAAGGAGGTGCACCAAACCATCTGAGTTTTTGGATCGAAATTCATGGACTTCTGAGTCTGGAATTCAAAAATTGTTGAACAGTGGCAGAAGGTTGTTAGTACCTGGGGCACTTATGATGATTAAAAGATCTGTTCCAGGTAAATTTTGTTTGCTTTCTTCACATATGCAAAAAACGACATTACTTATGGGATGACCTGATATAATGGGAATTTTTTACTGAAAATATTTAATATATCAAAAACTATACTAATATATAAAAATTTTCAATTTCTTTGTAACTATCATTATATTTTCTGCTTGCATATATATACATATATCACATTACTCTTGTATATGCATCACAGCATCGCCATTAGTCAGAAAGCAAAGTCTTATTATTGTATCTTGTCGTAATTTTATCATGTCCAGTAAGAAAAATACTACTGGTGAAAATTCCAATGCAAAAATGATGTGGAAAGCTTAAAGTTTAACCGTTTTAAATTAAATAGAAACCTAATATATGAAAATATTAAAACAAAAAATTAAAAATTAAAAAAGTCCTTGATTTTTGTTAGAATCGACTTACGATGGAGACGTTGGAATGGAACCCTGTCATAAGTCATGTATATGAGATGAAAATAGAGCAGAATGTTATATCAGTAGAGAAACAAGCTATAGCAGCATCTGTGGGTTATGCTCAACCATAGACAATTATCTGGCCTTTTTAAAATCTTCCTCTCATTCTATTCAACTAACTCTACTCAGAAACACCATACAGAGTAAAAATATAATAAAACTAAACAATTACTGGAAGAGAAATATGGACAATTTTACAATTTAGTTGAACATTATAAAAATTAAAACAACAAATTTTTTTAAAAAAGTAGGAAATTAAGAACAAATAAACAACAATAGAGGTGATATCTCATAAATTACATAAAAATTATTTCATTTTAATTAATAACAATATTTTTATAGAAGAAAAATGAAGTATATAGAATTAAATTCATTTACAAAGCGAAATTTCATAAAAATTGAAATTTTGTTTTTACAATCAGAAATGACATGATATAAGGATCATATCCTGATAATAAAGATTTTTTATAAATTGTGATATTTTTGTTATTTTTAAAGCAGCTATCTTTAAAAATAACTAATATATCACAATTTATAAAAATATTAATATATTTTATAAAATTATGAATTTTTAATCTGGTAGACATAATTCACATTGCAGGTTCATATGTTGTTAAAGTGTTAATATGCTAGAATCCTGCAGGAATGAAAAGATAAAAAAAAAAAAAAAAAAAAAAAAAAAAAAAAAAAAAAAAAAAAAAAAAAAAAAAAAAAAAAAAAAAAAAAGAGTTTTCAGAATGCATGCAAAAATATCAAACTTTTTAGGCATAAGACAAAAAATTACAAAATTTTTTAGTTAACATACTCTGTATTTTTAATTTTTGTTAATAAATAAAAGCAAGATTCCATTTTTCTAACGTTAAGCTTAGTATTTTCATGGTCACACAAAAAAATGTATTCAGCAAAAAAAGGAACATAACAGATTCTTTACAGATCTTGTTGGCAATAAAGATAAAATTTCTAGACTGCTGAATCAATCCTAAAATGCATCTAGCACAGATGCATTTTAGGATTGCTTCAATGAATAGGTAAGATGCTAAAAAATTTTTCACTATATACAATTTAATTGTAACAGACAGAAGACTAGAATGAAAGATAATAATGTAAAAATTTATTCTACGGTATTGTTTTATTGGATTTATAAATTGTTGAATGACTTCTTCACCTTTTAAAAGCAAATATTTTGAATGGTAATTGAAACAAATTGAATATTGTTATGAATGGATATCTCATTCCCTACATACAATTTTATTTTTGTAATTTTATTGTAGAGCTAGTTGTTAATAATGATTTCTTATTTCAATCATTAATGAATAGTGACTTAATTAATTAATGAAACAAGGAATTTATTTCATAATTCCTTGTTTCATTAATTAAGTCTTTTAAATTTAAGATAACCGAACCATAGATTTCATTTTACAAATTATGCTCTAAAATGCTAAATATAAAATCAATAAATGCTCCAAAATGCTAAATTTCCAATTTCAAATATGCTAAAAGTTACCACCCCTATCAATTATATATTTCATATTGAACAAATAAAATTTTCTCATTTTAATACTGAAACATATTTGAATAAAATTACTTACTTCTCTGACGAGATATTTTAAGATTTTCAGCAGAACAAGTGAGGCAAGAATGAAGTGGACAAGTTAAAGCACGTCCTTCTAATTTTGCATTCAAAGGATATTTCTTTAGACATTCTTCATGATAAAATTTGCCACAGCAGTTTATAGAGCATTTGCGTGTTATTCCTTCATCACTTTTGCAAGAAAAACAAGTATGTTTTCCTTAAATATAAAATTTTGAAAATAAATTAAGAGAAATCATTTTATAGCACACAACACACACAGATATACAGTAATCCCCAATATTATATCATAGATTGTTCCAAAATCTGCAATGTTAAAATGAAGTGATTGAGTCTAGACAAAAAATTTTAATCAAGAAAGTCATATATACTATTTTGTATTTATGAAATCTGACAAATCAAATGTCAACATAATGAAGAAATGGCATTTTCTCTTGAACTATATAGCCAGGGCATTTGGATAATTGATAAGGTCCAAAAATGAAAATTGTGATGACTAAGTCTTGATTGTAGCTTAAATAAATCAAGCATTGATTTTTGTGAGATAAATTCTTCTCTTAAAAATAAGCATGCATCCTCTCTTTCCTTGCCTTATTATTATTGTTTGTTACTCGTTCAAGTTAAAGTTCTCAAGACTGTCAATGTAGATTCAATAAGTCCAATCTCTTCAATCAATTTTGAAATTATCATGATTTGATCTCTGACTCAAGACAAAATCAAATTCTTCAAGCATGTTTTGCTTCCATCTTTCAGTAAGATCACTGAGTTTAAGATCCTTATTATGGGAGGATGAACACATCTGAAAATACATTTGAAATGCTGAAACATCTCAAATGGATTTTTAGATATAACTTCCAAACCATGTTTGCTGCAAAATGATGTTTTTGGTGCCTAGCAATTATATATATGGCAGCATACTTAATTTAAAAGACAACAGATCAATTTTTTGCATAGAACCTTGAATAAGTTGTGCTTTCTTCCAGATGCTTTTTATTGTTTTGTCAGTAATTTCTGTCTATAAATTTCCTACAACTATGCTGCAGCTAAGATATTTAAACTTTTTTTTATTAAAATTTATATTGCTTTCTATTTTATTTTTTATTTATTTATTTTTTATTTGCATATATTATGCCCCCTTTCCAATCAGGGAAATTACTAAAGGGGCAGGCTTTCCATCTTATTGGATATTAAGGAGCAAGACATTTCAATGCATTTCATTAGCCACCCATACCTTAGTGAGGTCTTCCTTTCTTGTTTTGTGTTGATAATTGAATGGCAAAAATATTCCAGCATTCATCATGGCTAATTATACACATACTGGATTGGCTATAAAGTGAAAAACTGGTTAATGAATAGGGCTAAATTTTTCTTGAAAAAATCTGGAGAAGTGGAACTTGGAATCAAATCTAAATTCTCTAAGATGAAATGCAACACAATTCCATGTGACTGACCCATTTTCACTGTAAGTCGGTGGAAGGGTTTAGATTTTCACCCAGAGGCAAGCTTGAATCCACATCTTATATTGATGATGGAATTATACATGTAGTATTTGATTTGGGGACAAGACAATTTATATATATGTGAAATGAAAATTAATCTCAGCTTACACACTAATTTATTGATAAAACATAAAAATAGTGTAATAGAATGGCTAGATTAATTTGCTCACTTTGATTAATATTGATAAATTGGGTCTAAGACAATGATGTAAGTGCAGGACAATGTAACATAAGATGTCATAAAATTGGGGATTCCTATATATTCATGTACACACAATTAAAATAAAATTTAGTGCAATGTAAATTATCTAAAATTGCAAGATAAATTTACTTTGCAATTCTTAGAAAAATTCTGAAATTACAACATACCTGTGGTGCATTCATCACATTGAAAATTGGAAGGAAGGTGAGTTAAACCTAAACAAGTTGGATGAAATGCCTGTTGACAAGGGCCTTTACATACAATTATATCTCCTATTTTTTCACATATCTGACAAATACGTTCTTGACGTGATGAAACCGGTACACAAAAGTCGCTATCTGAAGGATCTTGAAATGACGATGATTCACTAGGACTAAGATCATTTTGTTCAAATTCCTAAAACAGAAGTATAAATGTTACAAATAAATATTTAAAAATATAAAGAATAGAGATGTGCAAACAAAAATTTCTGAATCAAGTAGAGTCAAACTCAACTTTTTGAGTCAAGTTTTATCTTTAATGATATTTTTAATGATGATAAAAATTGAATTTACCTAAATAGCTCCTCCCTAAACTAGGAAAAATTAACCAGAATTTTAATCTTTTTATATAAATTTTATAAACTTAATTTACTAATAGATTTATATTTTTTCGTGATTTTAAATTATCACTAACAATATAGCATTTTAATGATAAGCATTGAATAAGTAAATTCAACATTTATCATTTTGATAAATAGAATAAAATAATCTGAAAGATCTTTTTGACTCAAATAGTATTAATTTTTATTAAATATAATAAAATAATAATAAAACATATACTTTTATAATAGCAATCTCCAATATAAGTACAATTGGTGAAATATTCTCTAATAACATGAAAAAAGAAAATTTTAGAATAGCAGCAATTCTAATGTATTTAACCCATTCAGGCCCATTGACATGTAGACACATCATGAAAGTGGAATAATAAACAATAAAAAAAAGTTTAAAAAATTAAATCCTGATTTAATTAGTGCAACTATTGTGGATTAGTTTTATGCTTTGCATTTATCTTCAGAGGAACATATTTATTTGAAAATATGTACCTCTGATGATGACTCCTAATTTTTTGATTGCTGAATTTTTTTTTAAATAATGTTTTAAAGTTAGATAACTTGAATGGACTGTATTAGTAGAATTTGAATTATTTTTTATTGAATCATATTCATTCTGCTTTCTATTCTATTGTATTTTATTAATCTTATTTCAGTTTTGGGATGAGATCATTTATTTTTGAAACTAAGTAAAAAGTGAAATTTTGATATATGAGCTCTAAAATTCATTAAACTGAAAAAAGATTGTCGACAATACAAAAATATTGATTAATTCTGTTAAAATACGCAATGCTTTTTATTTGTTCAATTTTTGCTTTATTTTTACTGATCATTATGTAAAAAATGAAAAAATCTGAATGTAAACTTTCTCAGGCTATTTAATGAGGCATAGCACTTTGTTTTATAGTAACCAGTCATTTCCTGGGAAATTGTGACCAAGCTTATTTTACTACAATGTATGTGGTATTGCATGTAGTATATAAATAAAGCATCTGCAGACCAATTAGAGCAAAGTAAAGAATATTATAGCTGTTTACATATGAGAGGGAATGATTTTCATATATGTTGAGTTTTTTCATATAAATTTAAAATTTATAAAAAAATAAAAATTATTGATATGAAGGAAAAACATACCAATAAATATATCTTATTAATAACAACATTTCAATAAATTTGTTATTTTACAACTAACTACACGACATAACTTCATTAATGAATTGCATAATACTTTGTTTTTTATTGAAAATTTTTAAAATTATGTTCAGATTTTCTTCATTCATGGCTTGTTTTATTCAGAAGCCTTATCACCAGGGTTGGGGGAGCTGGCTTCAAATAGGTTAGGCTCTAGCATCGGCTCCAGAGCCACAGTATATTCCAGCTCCGGCTCTGGCTCCATCACTATAAAAGTTTTTTTTGTATGACTGCTACCATGAAACATCCCTTACCTTACTATCATATTATCATTTACCTTTTAAACTGATATATTGGTGTTTTTATTTATAAGTAAAATTTTACTTTTTAAATTGATATATTGCTGTCTGTATTATTATTAATTTATTTTATATGATATTTAAAGTTTTCAATAAAATATATTTATATTTTTTGGCAAATGGCATTAATATATTGGTAACTAAAAATCAAAGATCATGTAATTTATCAGGCATTAATATATCGGTAACTAAAAATCAAAGATCACGTAATTTATTGATTTCAAATTTTTATCGAATTTTAAGTGTTAAAGTTTACACAGGTTGCGCATTTTTACCGATTTTCAAACTCTAAAGTTGGGGGGTCGGCTTATATTCGAGTATATATGGTAGATGGTTAGGAGATGGAGCCAGCAGAAATTTTAATGGCTCTGGCTCCGGCTCTATTGAATATGATCAGCTTAGCTCTGGCTACAACTCTGGCTCCTCCAAAACTTCCTGGCTCCATGGCTCTGGGCTCTGACTCCAGCTCCAGCTCCCCAGCCCTGCTTACCACTATCCAAAAATTACAAATATTTCATTGGATGACTAAGATTTTACACAAAAAAAAAATTGAATTTTCTTTGATTTCGTATAAGGAATGAAAATTTGTGAAAAATATAAAATTAAAAAAAAAAATTCACATCAATAAAATGAGAGAGAAAATAAATTACAAAAATTTGAAAAGATTTTGATGAAAATTAAGCGCAATTTCAAAATATAAATTTTTTTCATATTAAATGGCTTAACTTCAAATATCTGCCAGACTCCAAGAAGTAAATTATAAAGAACCAGATTAGAAAAATGTTGGATTATGAAATATCAAATTTTAGAAAGTGCTGGATTGCATGGATTATAATATAGTTTGAAAATTTTTGTATTTCATTTTAGAAATTTTGAGTTTTATTCGAGTTTCAAACAGTTTGCATATCTCTAATAAAAATTCAACATAAATTCTACTTATTTGTTTAAAATATGCAATAATAAAGATTATTATTGATAATAATTTTCACATACAGGTGAAAATTACATATAACTGAAAACAGATTGCATTTAATAACCTGTTGACCTTTGAATGCAAATTTTAAACAAGATTGTTGTGATATTTTATAATTTATTTCATTCATACATAAACAAATGAATGTGAAAATTTATAGCCTGTATAATAAGAGTTTTCCTTTTTCTATTAATATGCCTTTCCGTGAGATAATAGAACATCAAATAATCATCAATAACAGAACGGTTGAAATTCATTTTCTTCTTTTGGATGTCGCTTTTTGCAAGTGGGTCTTTTTCAGGACTATCAAAAAAGTTAACTATATCATTTTATTCATAAAAACATTAAAACAATTCCATTAATAATATTACCTATAAAAATAAAATCATCAATAAAATGAAATAATTCATTATTCAATATTGAAATAAATGAATAATATGAAAAGAAATAGAATTATAGAATATAATAATCTTTGGATAAATAAATTGATAACCATTTTTTAAGTTTTTATTTTTTGAAAATCTGAAAATTATTATTTCATTCATTACACAAATAAATATACTAATACTGTATAATTAATTCTTAATACAATTTATTATTAAAGACACATTTTACACCAATATGAACTATTTTATAAAATATTGCAGAATTCAGATATGCATGCATTCCTAGGCATATATGAAATATGCCTAGGAAATTCAAGAACATACCAAGAATTTAAATAAATGTCAATTCAAACAAAGTATATCAATACAATTTTGTTAATTTAAGTAGTTGAGATTATTATTTCTTAAATTTTGAAAAATATCATTTTTGTATTCACTCATCATTTTACTAAGAGAGCATATAGAAGCTTCTTGACTTTAATAAGCTTTACATTCCTGGCAATATTACATAAGTTGAATTCACCTATGTATATTATTACATTATTATAGTAAAATTAACACTTTTGATATGTATGATATGTCGAATTGTCAATTTTATATGCCCAAATGCAGAGAAATGCTAAAGTTCCATCAAGATTATTAAATTTAATAATTTATGATTAATTGAAGTTTTGAATAAAAAATTTTATTTTCTTTATTTTTGTGTTATATACAATTTAGAGTATTTGTAGCATGTAACTGTTTCAGATTCCTGTTAACTTTTAAATAATTGTTTATGCATTTATATCTAATAAAAAAAAAATATTTATTTCATTATATTTTTATAAATAAAATTATAGCATAGTAAAATATAACAAAAAAATAAGATGATAAAAACAGAGCTTCTGGAAGTGAAAATATTGAATCAGCTGATTTTGCATACATTTAATTCCTTTCCACATTATTTGATTGCTCACTTATGGAGATAAAAGAGTCACCATAATATATGATCTTGGTCTTTATCAAAACTGTTCACCATTTACTGACAACTAAAATTTATCATCATCTAGAATTTTCAAAACTTTTATTTCAAATAAAATAATTATGGATTAATAGATATACATTATCATCACAATAAACATTTTTAAAAGCTTCTTATTTTTATATATTATCAATTTTGATAAAAATTTCCAAATTTGTTTTGACCCATCCTAATAACTGTGCAATCTAAACGAGTGATAGAATATATCAATCGTGTTTCATTCCTCAAAATAATATTCAAATTGACAAAGGAAATTTTTTCAATATCATCAATAAAAATTAACCCATTCATGGCAGTTGTCAGGACGGATGCAAAGAAGTATCAGCAGTGTCAGGTGGTTGATGTGATTTCCCAATACTACATTGGAACAGTTGATTACGATTTTAAAAAATTATTTCGCACTAATCTAAAAAGCTGTACAAAATTTTATTACAGTATATTATAGAATATATCTATTATTGCTGATTACTGATTTAAAAAATTTCTTGTTTTATTTTTATTATTTTTTAAGTTTTAAATGGGCATGGCCAGATAGCTTAGAACTCCTGCCAATTTTTTGTTCCATCTACTAAGCTCAATACTGTCTCTTAATGGCTCTACTCTAAAATATACTGCAAATGACTTATTGTAGTTCTGTACCCAATGCCTCACACTCACATGCAAAGTAAGTTGATCTTACTGATTTAAAAAATTTCTTGTTTTATTTTTATTATTTTTTAAGTTTTAAATGGGCACGGCCAGATAGCTTAGAACTCCCGCCAATTTTCTGTTCCATCTACTAAGTTCAATACTGTCTCTTAATGGCCCTACTCTAAAATATACTGCAAATGACTTATTGTAGTTCTGTATCCAATGCCTCACACTCACATGCAAAGTAAGTTGACTGCAATTTCGTAGGGAGCGAGTGGCTGCTGTAAAGCAATAAAAGTACAACACCCATTTAAATCGCCTCAGGGTGTTTATGTTTTTTTTTTGCAATCTTCTCAAAAATTTTAATGAAATTGAAACAAAACATAAATGATTAAGATATATTTTAATAAAAGTAACCAATATTTTCTTATTAACTAGAATATTTTTTAATTATCAGATTTTATAGCTCATTTTATGAAAAATTCAATTTTTTCTAAAAATTTCAAAAATATCATTTATCAAATTGTATAATCAGAATAACTTTGATAAATTAGACTATAAAATTGACAGGATGGGATAAAAAAAAATTCAAATTCTGTTGAGCTGTTCAAAACATATTTCAGCAACTGAAAAATTTACAAACTACAATCAAAAGGGCAATAATGATGCATGTAAATTCAATGAATACACACAAAAAAACAATTTGCCAAAGCTGGATTAATAAAGTCAGGACTGAATTTTTTAAACTCATTTTTTATTTTTTTTTGTTTCATTTCCTTGACATCTATATATGTCAACACAGTGAAAGGTTTAAGTACAAAATTCACAGATTCAAGAAAGGCATTATTTT
The DNA here is from genome assembly GCA_000484575.1 of Olivierus martensii. Lineage (NCBI taxonomy): Eukaryota > Metazoa > Arthropoda > Arachnida > Scorpiones > Buthidae > Olivierus > Olivierus martensii. The sequence goes on along the minus strand of AYEL01090342.1, from coordinate 44,200 downwards.
AAGATTTCCTTACAGGAGTTTAAATAGTAGATATATTAAAAAAGTCAATAATAAGAAATTATTTAAAAAGAAAAATGTAATTTTTAAATTATTATGTAATGATGAAGCAAAGATAAATAAGGAGAATAGATCAAGAATGTATAAATATATCTTTGAAAAATAAGGATCGTAAACACACAAACACAATCAATTGGAAGGTGCTTGAAAATGCATATTAAAGAGCATAAAAATGATATAATGAAAGGCTCTATAAATGCCTTTTTAATATAAAAATGCCTCTATAAATGCCATCTATAATGAAATAATATAATATATACATCTTTTATAATATATTAATATTACATCTTTATATATTTCATCTGTATATATTTAATATATACAACTTTTTAATATAAAAATGCCTTATAAATGCCATCTATAATGAAAGGCTCAAATGCCTTATTGTCAATGCAACAAGGCATTTGAGCATAATGTTGAAGAAGGAAAAGATTTTAAAGAGTGATAATGAAGATGATACATACAGATAGAGATGTTTCAAGTCAACAAAATAATAAAAAAATATGAGCAGGTTTTAAATTATAATGATAATTTTCTTTCTTTAGCCTGGCAATAGTGCACATAGTAGCTAGAAATATATTTTATTTGTTGCTGTTTTTTGATATTTTGTGCAGTTTTTTGATGCATTGTATAGCATGACGATGATGTCAATAACACACAGCCAAAATTCGACTTTTTAATATAAAAATGCCTTATAAATGCCATCTATAATGAAAGGCTCAAATGCCTTTATTGTCAATGCACCAAGGCATTTGAACATAATGTTGAAGAAGGAAAAGATTTTAAAGAGTGATAATGAAGATGATACATAAAGATAGAGATGCTTCAAGTCAACAAAATAATAAAAAAATATGAGCAGGTTTTAAATTATAATGATAATTTTCTTTTTTAGCCTGGCAATAGTGCACATAGTAGCTAGAAATATATTTTATTTGTTGCTGTTTTTTTGATGCTTTGTACAGCATGACGATGATGTCAATAACACATAGCCAAAAGATGTGTTATTGACATCATCATCTGTAGTTTGCATTTATATATATTATCATCTGTATCATGCATTTATATATATATATACATTTAGTTTATCATTAGTTTAGCATATCTTATTATTTTATAAATGATACTATTATAATTGGATTTTATAACTTTTTGTTTATTGTAGATGATAGGATAATGGTTGCGATGTCATACATCTGTAGACTTAGACAAACATTCTTGTGGTCCTATAGTATCGTGCAGAAATTATCTTGGGGGCAGAATCTAACAAGTTACTGTAAAGTTTATTATTATTGCTATCGTTATAGTCCTATTTTGATGATATATAGAGTTGCTTAAGTGACATCAGTGCAGTAAATCTACTACATCTAAAGAACTGCTGTAAATCATCAGTAGAAGAAAGTACAATGGATTCCATAATTTATTTTTGTTGTTCAAAGACAAGAGAAAATCTTTTGAGAGAGTGTTTTCAGATCACAACAATCTGTTTGACATTTCACCAAAACTTTTTATTGAAAGCTATTGTGTCAACAAGCATTTAATGTATAGTATAATATAAAGAAAGTACAATGGATTCCATAATTTATTTTTGTTGTTCAAAGACAAGAGAAAATCTTTGAGAGAATGTTTTCAGATCACAACAATCTGACATTTCACCAAAACTTTTTATTGAAAGCTATTGTATCAACAAGCATTTAATGTATAGTATAATGGAAAAAAATTTCGACTAGATTTAAGAAAGACATAAAATAGGAACCACCCTGACTGTTGAAAATTAAGTACTAAATACAAAACATTTTTATGCAACAGGAGGTTTCCAACATTCCGTTGGAAACAACATTTTAAATTAGAGATGGGCAACCCCCAGCCTGCGGGCCACATGCGGCCCTCAAGCAAGATTTGTCTGGCCCATCACTAAATTTCTCTGTTGCATATTAATACGGCCTGCCACGTCATGCCGATATGGTGACCGCGGGATGGGCAACCCCCAGCCTGCGGGCCACATGCGGCCCTCAAGCAAGATTTGTCTGGCCATCACTAAATTTCTCTGCATATTAATACGGCCTGCCACGTCGTGCTGATACGGTGACCGCGTAGACTAGATGGTGCCAGTAAATTCTGAAATATTCGAGATGCTTAGGCCACCCACTATACGAGGAGAAGCAGCTGTGATTCCCACCAATTTGCGTTAAGATCAGTTGGGAAGTACAGAAGTTGGATTAGTAAGTTTTGATTGTTTTGAAAAACTTTCTGGTCCTAAAATATGTCCGGACCTTCAGGTAGTAAATATAGAAAAATTGATCAAGAATGTCGTACCTTCCAGGAGAAGTGGACCCAAGATTATTTGTTTGTTATTTATAAGGACAAACCAATTTGTCTGATATGTAATGAAGCCGTTGTTTTAAAAAAGTACAATTTAAAAAGACATTATACCACCAAACATTTTCAAAAATATGGAAGTTTAACAGAGCAACTAAGAAGCGATAGAATTGAAAAGTTAAAAAAGAAATTAGTCACTCAACAACTAAAATGCAGTGAATAAGCTAAGGATATCGTTCGGGTGAGTTATGTTGTTAGTAAGAAACTGGCAGAACATTTGAAGTTGTTCTCAGAAGGCGAGTTTGTGAAAGAGTGCTTACTAGAAGTGGCCAGAAATAAAATACTTAATCTTGTGTCCAGAAAAAAGTAAAAAGTTATTTTATCCAGAAAACAATCACAAGACGAATAGGTGCACTGGTAGAAAACATAAAAGTAGCGCTTGGCGAAGTCATGGAAAAATGTGTAGCATTTCCATAGCATTGGATGAACTAGAAGTGGCCAGAAATAAAATACTTAATCTTGTGTCCAGAAAAAAGTAAAAAGTTAGTTTATCCAGAAAAACAGTCACAAGATGAATAGGTGCATTGGTAGAAAACATAAAAGTAGCGCTTGGCGAAGTCGTGGAAAAATGTGTAGCATTTTCCATCCATAGCATTGGACTGATTTCCGGTTTCCAGCGCCTAGTTCAATGTGACAAACTTTTTTGCCGGAGCTGTACATGTCATTTGGAAATATTTAGCATTTTGTCACTATTGCAAAAAATCACCATCCTTTTGGTAAGCAGTCATTATGTTATAGCAAAATTGGCTATTCATTATAGAAAAAATATGCCAAGAAAACGTATGTTAAGTAGATTATATCTGTATATAGTATCAACTAATCAGTTTTTAGTGCAGAAAATTTAGTGCGCACACACAATTTGGTCAGTTTATGCAATTGTTAATCTCATATGGCCTGCAAAGTTGGTTATCAAAGTTTTAATTTTGTAATTAGATAGATTGAAAATAATTTTATTTAAAATTTATTTCATCTAAAAAAGAAACTGTGAGCATTTCTAGATAGGAAAATTTCATAAATTTTTTTATTTAGAATTGTATCATTAATTATATATCATTTTATTTTAATTAAAATTATCAATATTATCTCACCTATTTCATTATTATTAATATATTTTTTTCTTGATAAAAGTTTATCCAAAAAAGGGTTATTTTGAATACATTTAAACTTTTTTATCATCACTTCTGGAAAGTCAATCTAAAACATAAAAATAGTAAATCTTTAATTTTTTATTTTGAAAATTATTTTACATATGCTCCTCAAATTACAAACTTCATTTGTATATAAGTTTTTAAATAAAACTTGAGTTGTTCATAACACAGATACTGCTGTTATTTATTATGGGATGACCCCAAAAGAATTAAAATAACTTTATACAGGTATATCTTGCTTTATGGTGCTTCCCTTTACAATTTTGAAAAATTGGAAATTTGAGACCAAGAATTAAATTCAGATCCAATAGATACTGCTGTTATTTATTATGGGATGACCCCAAAAGAATTAAAATAACTTTATACAGGCATATCTTGCTTTATGGTGCTTCCCTTTGGAAATTTGAGACCAAGAATTAAATTCAGATCCCAAGATTCATTAAGTGAATATTTTATCATCTGACAGAGGTTTTTTAACTTAGTGCTATTGGCACTTAATGAATGATAGTATAAATATGTTTTTAGGCTTTCATATGCACTATGCAAATGAAAAAAGGCTGTGATTTTGCTTTTCAAATACATTCGAAAGCAATTCTCAGTTCTATATTGGAACAGTGAAGATGGAGTAATTCTGAAAATGTTACATTCGTTTTGGCTTTTAGTGAATAAAATGCCTATTTTTTATTAATTTTATTGTTTTCAAAAGTTGAATTACTGATTTTTACAAAGTATTGAACTATTTATAAGCAGTTATTTGAATAATATTTTATGTTTGAATGTATTTAGTGTTTCTTAACTGCATTTTAGTGTTGATTTTGTTTATTATTGGAATTATAATAACAAATGCTAAGTAACATATAAGCAATCTGTGTTACAAGTCTCAGGAATAAAATGTTTGATTATAAATACAAAATATTTGATAGTAGCAATTTCATCTTGTAATATTGTACTAACATAATATTTTTTTGTTTATTGTTGTTGTATCTTGCACTTTCCATAGTTTGAGAGTGTGGAAGCCCTTGTGAAAATTAGAAGATAATATTTGCTTCAAAAGCAAATATTATTCACTATGTAATTTTACATTATATTGGGTTGCTAGAGCAATTTGCAATCATATTGCTTAAGTTATTGAAGAGTTTTGAAATTTCATAAGACTTAATTACTGAAAAGAAGCACTACTCAGCAGGTGCAAAGCAATTAACCTTTAATGCTAACGTTTTTATGTTTTCACATCATCATCAGGCATAAAAACAGAACATAACAGATTTTTTTTTTTTCAGTAATTAAGTTTAAAGTAATAAAAAAGCAGGTTTTTTTTACGTGTATATCAGTTATGGATATTTCATAAGACAAATGTTCATAACTAGAGGAGCACCTGTGTTGATAATTTAAACGCTATAAAACTTTTAATTATTTAAATTAAAAATTAAATTTTAAATTCATCAATATGAGTGTTTAGTAATTTAGATATGAAATGCATAAAAATTACAACATACAGATAGTTCTTAGTTTATGAGTTCTTGCATAATGAGTTCTTGAATTTGCAAATTTTTTCAAATATCAATATGAATTATTGAAAAAATCCAAAATATGAACTTTAATTGCAATAAATAAATGCTAAACAGTTATAAAAAAAAACATTTCAAACTATATATATGTAGCTATATATATAGTACAACTGGATTTGTAGCAAAAACTTTTTAATTTTTTATAAAATTAAAAAAAACAATAAAAATGGTGGTTGAGAAGCAATAGTAGTGCCCACTCTGATTTTATCTGCATATTATATCAACAACTTCCATTCCTGAATTCTGCATAAGGCAGAAGTTCATTTGTATTAAAACTAATCTATTTATCTATCAACAATAATGAATAATAAAAATTCTTTAATTTTTTATATGAAAAATAAATTTTCATTATAAATTGCATGATTTTAAAGACTATGTTTTCATTTTCTTAGATAAATAAATTATTGTTTAATCATAATCTATTAATTTTGTTAGCTTTTACACCTTATTTCATAGCAGTCAAATTGCAATACTGCAAATGGAACTTTTGATTTTATGTCTATGGGAAATTGATTTTTGGTTTACGAGTTCTCACTTTACAAGTACATTCCAGGAATGAATTAATTCATAAAATTAAGAACTATCTGTATACTAATAAAAGATTCACCTCAATATATAAACATCTTGATAATTTGGAATTTGATTTCAAATTGAAGTAAGAAGAATCAAATCCAGCCCCAAATGAAACAATCTATATTCAAATAAATATAATTAATTTAGAATATTTAAAATATAATATATTGCAAACAATAATAAAATTATTTAAGATTATTAAAATCTATAAAATGTCAAAATTTAATTGAAATAAAAGTATGCTATTGCAATATTGACTTAAGTAATAATAATCCAAATTCTCTTATTATTTCTTAGTGTTGCATGAAATAATTGTGTTTTCTCTTAACACTCAAAGAGAAAACACACAATTTTCATGCAATACTATTTGCATGAAAAATTTATTAGACTTGTACTGGATAATACTAATTCAAACTAATATAATTCTTTAAATAACGAATTATTTTATCTCTCTTAGTTTTTTAATAATAAAATCTACAAGTTATCCTCAACTTATAAGAGGGTTCAGTTTTGAATCCTGCCATTATAAATTGTAAATGTTCAAAATTTATAAATTTCTCACTACTTAGAAATTATTTATAAAAAAATCACAAGTTACTATCATCTGAACCACAAGTTATATAACATCTGTTGAATGAAGTTATATCATATAATTATTAAAAAATTACATGAATACATTGAAATATTTCATATTTATTAACTTGTTCTTACTTCATTTAGATAATTTTTAGCAGTACTTTTTATAAATTTATTCCAATAGTGAATGAGATTTTGAATTTTAAAATTATAAAAGAATTATATATTTATTTCAGTAAATGTCATATTATTTTAATACTTGAATTTTGGGTTGGCTTATACATACATCTTAATTTTTAATTGATTTTTTTTTCAATGTTAAACTAGAAACAATCAATTTACACTGTGAGGAAGTTAGCTCCGACCTGTCCTATTTTATTTTATTATGTACTCTTTTCTTTATTTATCGTTCTTTTCTTATTACTAACGTATTATATTTTAGTTTATGAGTTAACTTACTTCCACCTTCTCTGTTGTTGTTAGTAAACACGTGATATGGAATTGGGAACCATCCTCTGGAAAGAGCTGTCCCAGATGACGTCATCATCTAATTTAACTAATTTTACCACTGGTCCGATATGAGGATGTAAGAATGATTTCGTAATGATGTTTTGTTTGGAATATAAATTAATTGTAAAGAAGATGACATGAATGAATCACTCTGTACACTAATAACTTTAAATTTGTTACATATAAGTATGCAAATGAGCGAAGTGTGGGATTGTAAGTCGTCTGGTATAAAAGTTGACGCATCTGACAAGCCAATTGAGGTGTTGTATCAAATGTATAGTTGGCTAGTGACATTTGAGTTCTTGTAAGGATCGACGATTATTTGAAGTTTGTATCGGTGGTGGAGGTATTAGTAGTATTAAATAGTATTTAAGGTTTCCTTTTTTTGTGAATAATTTGGTTGTTGATATTCGGGTTAGATTAAACAAGTTTTGTTGATTATTTGATTGTTGCTTTATTATAATTCCAATAAAGCATTTATTAACACTTTTGTAAGTGTTTCTGAGTCTAATAAATTTATACTTTTTTGTTAGTTAACTTGTTTGAGAATTCATTCCAATTAGTAGTGTAAGTTCTAACATCGTCTTGTTGTTTTCAATCTAACACTTATTTGTTACTTGTAGTTTTAAGTTCTGATTTCGTTTTTCTGATGATACGTTAATTTTTGTTAGATTGTTTAATAGTTAATTAGATTTAAGTTAGAACCGTTAAAGACCTGAGCTCAGGCCGAACTCTGGATTGCAGAGTCGTTAGACGTTAGGTTTAGTTTATAATTGATAACATTGTTATTCGTTCTAACCCGCGACTTTGCAACACAAAAATATATACTAAAAATAAGATAAAATAATACAATGTTATAATAATATACAGTCAAACCGCAATAAGATGCTACCATCCATTTGGCAACAATTCTGGCAGTTTATCCAAAACACATATAGTATAGAAATTAAAATGAACTATGAATTTATTAAATTTTAATAAAATACACTACATTTATATTTAGCATTCAAACTTAACATTTCTAAAAAACTGTATATGTTGCAGTATAATATACATACTATACTATAGGAGGTACAGTACTATATAAAAAACATGTCCATCTGCAGTTCTGATTCTCTACTTTGAGTTCTCTTAAAACACAATGCACACAGCTTATGGGTACAGTACTTGTACAGTATCCTTATTTGCTCAGTACGCAATAAACAATGGAAATGATTTGGTTCTTATTATCTTAAATTTTTTATAACCTATATGTGAACTAGACTTAAAGAGACACCTGATTAACTATTAACTCTCCCACTGCTGGTTACAAATGAATCCAGAGAGCTTTTAATACTGAATATACAGTATGATGAATTTCGAGATGTATGTCACCTTACATGTCCCTGGCGGACTAACGAGGACAAATACAATACCAAAAGGAATATTTGTTTAGAAGTTTCTGTTGGTGGATGGTAGATGGCATCTTATCGGGGTTTGCCTATTCCATTAACATAGAGAAGATCCATTCCACCAAATTTCTTGGTGGTCAGTAAGGGTGGCAACTTAATGTTGGTGGATGGCATCTTATCGGGGTTTGCCTATTCCATTAACATAGAGAAGATCCATTCCAAATTTCTTGGTGGTCAGTAAGGGTGGCAACTTAATGGGGGCATTTTATCAGGGTTTGACTGTATAATGATACTCACCTGATAGTTACCAGAAAAATGAATTTGTAAAAATTCATATAAAATATGTTGTATGCATTTGACTCTAATATAATATCCTCTGTAACAAAAATAATATAAAAAATAAAATATTTTAATAAAGTTATAAAATTCAAATTTCAATATTTTAATATAATTAATGATTCTTAAAAAAATGTACAATAATTCTTTTTTAATGAATTTTTATCATTTTATGTCATTAAATACAGCACTATTAGCAGTTAAGATAATTTATTTCCTAGGTGCAAATGTTTTTGGCATATGGTCATCATCAGGGTACAATAATTCCATAGTGCCAAAAAAGTTTGCACCAAAGAAATAAATTATCTTAACTGCTAATAGTGCTGTATTTAATTTTTAAATGACATATAGAAGTATAAGTATATTGTTAAGGTATAATCGATTATCATTTTACTTCAAATAATTTTTAATAAATAAACCTAAATTATCAAGCCAAATTTTTAATAAATATACAAAGAACAGAAAGTACACACAACTAACTCTGAATATTCAAAATTTTCTGACAATATTACAAGAAAATGATGTCCAATCATAAAATTTAATAACTTGTAATGTAAGATTCATATTCTTATATATTGCTTATTATATTCATTTTATAAGTTTCAAGTAAATTTTAACAATGTTATAGTCAAATAAAAATATATAACTAATATAGTTTGCTATTAACCAGAAAATTATCATATGTTAAATATATTATATATATATATATATACAGGGTGCACCAGATAAATCTGGACAAATTTCAAATTGAATTTCCCGCAATATTTTACGTCAGTGATATATCGACGGTATACATGCAATTAATTTAAAATGAAACAATATGAGCAAGAATAATACGTATATACAATATGCATATATACATACAATAAAATAATGAAGGTAAAAAAAGGCTTATTTTTATTAAGAACTGCCTAAAGGAAATAAAGAAAAATATATTCGAGAGTTAAATAAAAAACAGGTCATAATAATTAAACCGAAGACGCAATTCAAACAATATCGAAGAGGAAAAACATGTAATTAATAATAACTATATGTCCAGTAAATATATGACGCGCGATGCAAAAAAAATCTAAAGGAACAAAAACATTAATGATCCTGTGGAAAAATGGAGCGCCCAATGAGAATGTAAATATCGACGTTAATGTAAGAAGAAAAAATAAGCGCATAGGTCAATAATTTTGTGAATAAAAAAAAACAGTTATCAAATTACAGGAAAACCTAAGTAAAGCCATAAATACAATGGATGCGATGGCGCGGCGCACAGAAATGCGACCCATGCGACGGCGCAGCAGATCGCACGGGCCATAGAGGGCCTGTATTTCGTCTACGGATAAAATGAGTAAATCTACCATGACGTCTCCCTTATGATCTATCGAAATATATTCAGCATAATTCAATCGGACAATTAGCGAAAATCTTCCCCATTGAGAAATTTAACGATTTTCTAAGATGGAGTAAAATAACTGTAAAAAGCTGACGGAGGAAATGTCGGGCGGATGTCGTACTAGAAGCCGAAGAGAACACGCCTGTAAAAACACACAAACTGCACAAAATTTCAACGCTCTAGGATTAAAAATAAAGGCGTAAGAAGAAAAACACAAAAATGTGCATTTAGAAAATGGATATTTTAAATGTGCATTATAGAAAATGGATGGAATAAGAAAAGAAAACAAAAATGTGCATTTAGCAATCGGTGCAACTGAATCATATTATAAGTGACGCGGCAGCGCCAGTTATAATAAACAATTTTTGAAATCATTATTAATATTACGCAAAAAATTAATGTTTTCTCATTTGATCCAGAAAGGATCAAATGAGAAAACATTAATTACGCTGCACCTGAATTATATTATAACTGGTGCGGCAGCGCCAGTTATAATATAATATACAGTATATCTAGGTTTTGGACGTGGAGGGTGTCCTAACTCACAAATTTTAAAATTTGAATATTTGAATAATAATTTGAATAAATTTGAATATTTGATATATTTGAATAATTTAAAATTTAAAATTTGATAGTATATCTAGGTTTTGGACGTGGAGGGTGTCCTAACTCACAAATTTTAAAATTTGAATCATAACCGTTGATACTTCATCAATGGTTGTAAAGTTGAGTGTAAAATGTCTAAATTTTACATTGGCTGAGCATTCTAATCCATTACTTGTATAAGAAATGGCTTAGAATGTTTGACTTTTTACACTCCATTAATGGTTATAACTCAAATTTTGAAATTTTGTGGGTTAGGATCCTTTACGTCCAAAGCCACGATATATTCCTATAATTATGATGTTGACTGAATTTTTTCAGAAATAGATAACTTCTTTTGATAGTTGCTAAAAATATTAATACTATAATAAAATACAAAATAGTAAATAGACTAATCTATAATTTAATACAACACCAAATATCTTTTAAAACTTATTATTATAATAATATTACATCTGTGAAAAAATATTTGAAAAATTGATGGTTTTTATCTTCTTTGTTCAACTCCATATTAACAAATTTGATAACATAATAAATTTTAAGGCAATTATAATAGGTAATTAAAAATTCTTTTGGGATGCATGATGGCAAATCCAAATTAAATTCATGACAAACTTCTATTGATAGAAGTTGACTATGGAGCTATAGCTCCATGTGAGATGTGACCCTACAGGAATATGGCGTATTCACGTATGCGCACTGAAAAATAATTACCCGATATATTGCTGAGTTCTACTACTCGTTAAACTTCTACTCTAATATTACGTTATTAGGTCATCCCAAAATTAATGTCTTTCTTAAGAGGATTGAATATGTATATGTATAAGATGTTAGTAGTGGTTATAAAAAGGTTTAAATTGAATGAGTTATTTCCTCAACGCATCGATTTTACTCATATCTTTCTACGACTCGGAGATACTGTAAGTCGCACCCTCCATATGAACAGAAAAGAAGAAGAAGAAAAAAAGAAGACAGTGAGGTATCCGAATTGAAGTAGAGCTGAATAAAATACATTATAATAGTACTACAGTATACTATCATTAGTTGAACAGTATAATTATTACTATAAAATAAATGTTTTTTCTGCAAACAGTAATAAATACTGTATAGGCATAATATTCTTCAGAATTTCAAATAACTTTACAAGAAAGTAATAACTTTCTTGTAAAGATCTACGATTGCTTGAAGTTTTACTTGGAGGAATTAGAAATAAGTAATATTTAAGGTTATATTGATTTCTTATTGTGAATATTTAATATCTTTGAATAGTTGAATTCTGATTAAATAAGTTTGGTTGATAATTTGAATTGCTTTTTATTATTATTTAAATAAAGCTTTAATTTATTTTTTCTGAGTGTTTTGAGTCTAAGAATATTATATTTTTGTTATTTTAACTTGTTTTGAAAAATTTATTCAATTTATTAGTATAAGCTTCTAACATCGTTTTTGTCGTTTAGATCTAACACTTAATTGATACTTCTATTTATAAGTTTCCGGATTTGTTTTTGTCGTGTATATTTTTTATCGATTTAACGCCAGCTAAAATGCTCTAAAATACTCAATACGTTTGAAAAAATTGATACGTTCAAAAAATGTTTAAAAATAAATGATATAGGCAAAAAGAATGAAGAAAAACTTAAATAACAATCGATTTTACCTGATAACCAAGCAGAATAAACAGAAGAGACGTAGCCACATCTTTTTCCTTTTAAATTTAGAATTATATTGTCCAAATGACTTAAATTTAGAATTTATATAGTCCAAATGACGTAAAAAGTGTTTCGGATGTCAAAATGTGACGTAACTTTATCAGTTAAGTGCATAAGATATTTGACGTCGGGTCGTTTAGTTTTACTTCTTAGAATTATCAAACTTAATTGATATGATATTTTCTCATTTAATTTGTTTTAATTAGCGTGTTTTGGTAACAAAATTATACATGTTATCATTTAATGTGTTAGAAAGAAAGATATTTTTATTAAAGTACGCGAATTTTGTACCTTATGCAGTTATAGAATATTTATTGTTATTTTTCGACGGGATAAAAAATTGTTAAGTATGCAGTTTGGAAACAGTATAAAGCCTTGTTTACCACAGACGGAAGCCAAATTGATAAAATAATTACTGATATTTTTCAATCTACTTAAAAACTTTTTTATCGCTACATCAATTGTGTCAAAGAGGTTGGAGGTGGATACGTAAATTTAAATTCCAATTATACTGTAACTAATTGAAAGAAAATACTCTGCGGCCAACGAATGTTATTCACAGTAACAAAGTTTAATGGAAGTTTATACAGATAACAGTTTATTTTTTCACATTTTAGGCTGCTCATGTTAGCTTAAGGAAGAAATACCACTCTCGGATATCCTTGACTTCTGGCGGAGGAGGAGGAAACTTGGCACACACTGACAGAGACCACATTTACCATAAATATCTCCAGGATCTCTGCACTCTTCACCTATTATCTAAAAGATGTAAAGAATGTGTAAATAAATTTGTAAACTTATGAATCATATATCACGCAAATTTAAATAGGTACCTTTTCACAGACATCGCAACAGTTACAGGAATCTTTAACTACTTCATGCACTCTTCACCTATTATCTAAAAGATGTAAAGAATGTGTAAATAAATTTGTAAACTTGTGAATCATATATCACGCAAATTTAAATAGGTACTTTTTCATAGACATCGCAACAGTTACAGGAATCTTTAACTACTCCAACTGGGCATCTTCCGTGAGGTTCACATAGCGATGTATCGCAAGTAGGACAATCTAAGGCATAGGCACTATAATGGATAATGATATAAATGCTCAAGCATAGCAATATATAAATAATAATATTTACATAACAACACAGAAATATAATGCTAAGCAGAGCATTGCACACTTCATTCTAAAAAAATAAATACAGTATTTACTTTTATGTTTCTGTTTTTAAATCTTATAATTTAATCTAATGAATACTTACTTGATGATAGGTCAGTACTTTTGAAGTACAGTACAAGAGAGAGGACTAAAACAATCGGTTGTTTATATAGTTATAAAAAATTACTGATAATTTTTTCAAGGTTATGTTATGGGAAATATCACTTAAGGCCAATTTAAATATTATCATGTTAGCTTAAGTGTACTTTTTGATGGAAAAACTAATTAATTAAGCTTGTGGTTGAAATTGGCCCCGCCCCCTTACTAATCTTCCTGGAAAGGAGTGTAAAAATGCAATAAAACTATCTCTGTGGGGCATCAGCCGGATTTTGTGAAGGAATGGGATCGACGAGTCGGGCCTGGACAACATTAAAATATTTTCAAAGGACAATGAATCCAGAGTAGAAAACTTAAGCATTTTCATTTGCCATTCCAACCGACCACCCGTAGGGTCAACCCAGAAGATTGAAGGATGGGGTTCAACGGGCCGGGCCGGACCCTCCTGAAAATCTGGAAGTATGGGACTCTGATCTTCCAGGATAGTAAGCCAAAGCTTTACCACGCTGCTATCCGGCCGGTATTTGTATTAAGAACGTTATAGGGATTTCATTTATTTTCACCTATTTTTCATCTCATTAGTTTAATGATATATGTAAATCAATGAAAGAAATTCTGAAGAATATTATGCCTATACAGTATTTATTACTGTTTGCAGAAAAAACATTTATTTTATAGTAATAATTATACTGTTCAACTAATGATAGTATACTGTAGTACTATTATAATGTATTTTATTCTGCCTGAACGATATGCTAAAAATAAACAAATAAACTTTTCGTGAGTTTATCATTCCTGAAAGAAACTGCATTGATGCATCGAAAAATAAGGAATAAACACGCCACACACTGATTCTGAAAAAATTAAAAACAATTTATGCGTATTATTTGTTATGTATACAAATAATATTATTCGAATTAAAAATATGATTCTGCCTTTTCTCGTAATTTTATCTGATTGTAAGAAAAACCTGTTGTTTTAGTATTCTTCTGTAATTTCAGAATATGTATCTATTAATATAAATATTGAATTAACATTAGAGATGATGAAATATTTTATATCGTTTCTTTATATCGGAAAAAAATAATATTTATGAAACATATATACTTCACATAAATAGATAATAACAAATGATATTGAAAGATCTTAATACTGGTTTATATAAAGTTTCCAGCATTTAAAACACTTTTTGAATTCTATGATTCTCATATAATTACATCATCGTAAAACCAGCACATTATGGAATATTACCATTTTCAGGTCTCTGTTGTCCAAAATTCATTAGAAAAAATATTTTAAATCGTTAGAAGTAGCAATATAATTGTATAAATAACAATCAAGGTTTCTATCTTCAAGTATTCAGCTGGATGGGCTGTAGTGCCGCCGCCAGATACAGTATATTCCTCGTGAGATATGGCGGCTTAACTTACTTAACCTAAGCTATCTTCAAGTATTTACTGTACTTTGAACTTACCAGCTCTTTTGACTACTCATTCTCAATCTATTATTGCCACAACAGATGAATTGCTTGCAATGATAGACAGAGTTGAATGTTAGTGATATCTGTTGAGCCTCCCTAATAATGTGATTTTTCTTTTTGTTCTTATGTTTTTTCCATCCATAGATTGTTAAAAATGTCTGCTATTTTTCAATCCATTTGGACTTTTCTATACGTAATAATTTTTTCGTATATAATAATATCGATCAGAATATGATAGTTGATGATCAATGGCCTTAGATCTGAAGTCTTTAATTGAAATTTTGGAGGAATATGATCCATGATTCATTTCTTGTTCCCTAAGTAATATTCTAATGCAATACATTTCTACAATATGTTGATCTTTCCATGAGATATTTATATTGAATATATAAATTGCTCGTGATGTTACATCCGAGGAATATTTCGAAATGCCTATGCTAATAATAGCAATTGTGACGTCTATGCGAAGGATCTGAAAGAAAGAAATTGGGCATTAGAGAAAAATTATTTAATGGACGTACTTGCACATTTCTGAAAACTTTTGGAGATATAGGATTTGGAGTTGAATTTAAATTTTCTATAAGACTAACTGTTTACCAAATGATGCATTATTTGTTAATAGATGCCACTGATAATTAACTTGTTAAAATTGCCTGTTACAAATTTTGTTGTTTAAATATATTTTGCATTAATATATCCAAACTTTTATTATTATTATTATTATGTTATAACACACTAGTTTTCATAAATCAAGAAACAAACAAAAAATGGCAAAAGTTTTTTTAAATTTTTGATATGCGTAAGTATATGACAAAATTAATGAATATTATATAGAATACAACTCTGAGTAAGAATAAAGTATACAAATCGTTCTGGGTACTCGATATACAAATCAGTTGCATCATAAAAGTAGTAATATAAAGATTGTTCCCCAATTCGAGTTTGATATATGAAGAGGGAAATCTATAAAACAGAATTTTAGAATATGCTAATAAACCTCATTTAACCAATGAATTGAGAGGATAGAGGACAAAGTCCTCTATCCTCTATGTAGGGCCTAAATTCTAGTCTATGTAAATTCATAGACTGTAAAACCAAATTTAAAATTCTCAACTATCATCCGGGAGATATAGTAATGGAAAACCAAAGATTACTATTACAATAGACGATCAATATCTCCTGTTATCTTTTCGAACGAATAGAATACTACTCCATACACTAGTAATCTATCTTTGATGTTGCTACAGAAACGCTGGTATCTGCTGCTAAATTTGCAGAAGACTTCGAGGAGGAGTCTGTATGCTAGGCAATTGATAGTTTGTATAACAGAAAGGAGCATTTGGAACTTATTCCGACATAGGAGAGAGCGTTTGAAATAGGCGAGATGTCATATCAATTGGATTGAAATGCAGTATATGTCTGTGCTTTTAACAGATGTAGCGAATATTTGCTTTGCAATGTGACTCCAGGGGTAAACTGATCTGGAAAGAATCAGGGAAGAATCGTTTGATTTTATATAGAAAGTTCCTGCAATGGCAGATATGCTCATTTGAGACTGCACTGATTTTTTTGCATATTTTATGTTCCCTTTTCAATCAGGATGATTACTAAAGGGGCGGGACTAGTTCCAACCACGTGCTGTACCCACACCCGTGGAGGGAGCCGGAAGGTGAAGGAAGAGGATCGCCGGACCGGGCCCAGCACCTCAAAATAATCCGGAACCAGACTCGGGAAGCGAACCAGGTCTTCCTGCGTGGTACGCCAACGCGTTACCACTCGGCCATCCGGCTGCCAGATTGCACTAGTTAAGCCAGATACTATTCCAAATGAAGAAAATCTCTTTGATCGGTTAGATTAGGTTAGATAAGTTTAACCTCACGAGGGATCTACTGTATCTGGAAGTGTCCACTTATAGAGCCCATCACAGACTGGCTAACACCCATGATGGTGTCAACAGGATAGTTGAAAGATGGGGTACAACAGCTGGACCCGAACCCCTCCTGAAAACTGGAAGTTGGGATCCGGATTTGAACCCAGATCCTCAGGTTGGTAAGCCACTGCTTTACCAGGCGGCCATCCTGTTGAGTCAGTAGAATCTGAATGTATCCACCCCTCGCCGATGGACAGTGTGTTTTCTACTCTACCACATAGTTCCTGCTGGCCTGGGATTAAGAATCGGCACGATATATACCCTGAGTAAGTACGAGTCATCTGAAAGGGTCCCAAAAATCTCAAGGTGGCGTTCCTTGCTAACGGATGAATGGCTAAAGACTTTTCAATCTGATAGTTGGTCGAACTCTAACTGTACGGGTTTCGTCCCCAAATCGGAAAAACTTGATTTCCTAGGGAGAACGCTAAATCTCGTGGAGTTGCTCCAAGCGATATGCGGCCATGGCAAGGAGTCAAGCTTGGCCATTGCACGACGTCGGTCGATATCGTCCGCTTGATGGTCTGCAACAGCTTCAGATTGCATGTATGCTGCATCGGAATACGGAACGGGGAGATCTCTCGCCCTTTTCGATCGTCCGCGATCGGCAAACAACAAGGGTGGTATGCGCCTTAAGTGCTCACCCCCACATTAGGAACAATATCTATCCGAGACTGTAAGTGCTGTTCAAGTTGCAGATACGAGCAACGAACTTGCGCGTATGTGCAACTGGAACAACATCTAGGACTCGATAGACAGTGCTGACCTACCGAAGTCTCTCCAGTAGTGGGAAGATCTACCCCCGATGGACTTTGCTTTAGTCGTGGGTTATTTTTTTCTGATCTTTTGGGACCAGTTATGTGCAGCGCTTGATACTGCCAATCTCGGCTATTACCGATTGCTACATCAACATTGTGCATGAGAGGCTGAGAATAGAAGGATCTTCTACCCGACGATCCGGATGAATCAATGCGGCCTATCTTGTTCAAAAGATCTGAAAAGAATGGACTATGTCCCCACCGTACGGTTGGGTATGATCAAAGCCAAGTTACATCTCTCAGAAGAATTCCTGTAGTTCCTAATTATTAGTACAATGATATTATATCCCTAAATAATTATTTATCCTTTAAACAATTAATATTTACAAAGACATAAATATAACATAAACACTCGCAAACTGTAAAATTTTTCTTTTTGGTAATTAATATAAATTTTAGAATCTACATTTCATGTAAAGTAAAATATGCGAGGAAGAAATGAATAGAAGTTATAATAGCTGAACTATTAAAAGAAAACAAGTAAAATGACAAAAATATTCCACAATAAAACAAATTGTGCTTTATGGTAAACAAAGATCATAAATCAACTGATGCTTACCTATCAAGAGATGTCGATGAGTGAGATTAAATGATATTTCTATATATCTAAGTTGACAATTGGTTTGATTTTACAGACCTTATCATAGAACTGATTGTTGCAATATTTACAACAGGTTCTCAATTAAAATCTCAAATCAGTAAATTAAATAAGCACAGGATTGGCATCTTTATGCAATCTTCCTCTTCTTTTTTTATGATGCCTTTGTGTCGTGTAAATATTTTATGGAAAACTGCTTATCGTATTGCTACATAATAGGTCGATATCGTCCGCTTGATGGTCTGCAACAGCTTCAGATTGCATGTATGCTGCATCGGAATACGGAACGGGGAGATCTCTCGCCCTTTTCGATCGTCCGCGATCGGCAAACAACAAGGGTGGTATGCGCCTTAAGTGCTCACCCCCACATTAGGAACAATATCTATCCGAGACTGTAAGTGCTGTTCAAGTTGCAGATACGAGCAACGGACTTGCGCGTATGTGCAACTGGAACAACATCTAGGACTCGATAGACAGTGCTGACCTACCGAAGTAGGTCAAATAGTGATATCAAATAGTGAATTTTGCCGTTAGACATACATTTTTAGTACTTATAGTTAAAACTTTTTATTAAAAATATTCATATATTTTTATATTTTAGTATAACATCTCAAAGAAAGAGCTGGCCCAAATGATTGACGATGCCTGTGAACCAAGAGAGGTAAGTGTTTGAGCATTTTTTTTCTCAATTCCAATATTTTATAAAATTTTCATTTCGTTATTAAAATAAATTTTATTTTTATTCGAATTATATTGTAGGAAAAATAAAAATAATCCAAAAATATATATACAGTATATATATTTTTATAATAAAATTTATTACTGATACTAGTAGCAAAATGGATGAAAATTTATTGCATCGTAAATATATTAACGTATCATTATTGACATCTGTAAAATTGGGTGAATGATGCAAGATTAGTGTTTTACCCATTAAATTCGTATATCGGAATCTAATGCTTTCATACCGAAAATTAAATAAATCTAAGTAGAGAAAGTACTTTCCCTAAACATTGATTAAAAAGTACACATAATTTAGAAAGTACCTCAGGAATTATACCACATACATTGGAATTTTACAAAATCATTACTTAAGATAAAAGAAGCTTGTTTCATAATTTAAAAACTGAAAATATATACCATATAAATTATTAAAATATCACGAAACAAATAACATCTTATGCATTTAGTTTTTTGAAATATTTTATATTCATCAGATCATTCTCAAAATATATCAAAATCTAATCATGACATTGCAGAACATCAAAATTAGAATATTTTACCTTTCTATTCAAATCACAGATATACCATCACTAATGTTTAAAGAGTTGAGGTTTTTCCAATGCATAAGGTAGCCATTCGAAATTTTAAAAATTCGATAGGCCTATCATTAAAATAGTTTGTTTGCATACAAATTGATAAAAAATTTATTGAAAATATCTATAATTTTGTAATTAGTAAAAGCTCTATTTTTTATATTAATTTCTCGAAATTTTTGTTCATGTTACTGCTGGATATCCTAGATATTCAGTATATCTTCAGATAACGCATTCGATTCTATAACCAATATTTAAAATTAATCAGATTTAAAAAATATCCATTATATCTGATTGGCTGATATGTGTGCAAAATGAATTTTATATATAATTCGTTTTGGACACATCAGCCAATCAGATATAATGCCTGCATCCCTCTGAACTGATCTCTGAACAATCAGGTCGGCCGGATGGCCACGTGGTAAAGCTTTGGCTTACCACCCTGGAGGATCCGGGTTCAAATCCGGGTCCCACACCTCCAGTTTTTCAGGGGGGTCCGGGCCCGGCCCGTTGAACCCCATCCTTCAACCATCCGGTTGACCCCATCACGGGTGTTGGCCAGCCTGTGATGGGCTCTACAAGTGGCCGCCGCCAGATACAGTATATCCCATGAGGATATGGCGGCGTAACCTAATTAACCTAACCTAATCTGAACAATCAGATATATTGCCTGCATCCTTCTGAAACCAAGTGTGACAGAAAATCAATAGTAATTAGTAAAAGCTCTATTTTTTATATTAATTTCTCGAAATTTTTGTTCATGTTACTGCTGGATATCCTAGATATTCAGTATATCTTCAGATAACGCATTCGATTCTATAACCAATATTTAAAATTAATCAGATTTAAAAAATATCCATTATATCTGATTGGCTGATATGTGTGCAAAATGAATTTTATATATAATTCGTTTTGGACACATCAGCCAATCAGATATAATGCCTGCATCCCTCTGAACTGATCTCTGAACAATCAGGTCGGCCGGATGGCCACGTGGTAAAGCTTTGGCTTACCACCCTGGAGGATCCGGGTTCAAATCCGGGTCCCACACCTCCAGTTTTTCAGGGGGGTCCGGGCCCGGCCCGTTGAACCCCATCCTTCAACCATCCGGTTGACCCCATCACGGGTGTTGGCCAGCCTGTGATGGGCTCTACAAGTGGCCGCCGCCAGATACAGTATATCCCATGAGGATATGGCGGCGTAACCTAATTAACCTAACCTAATCTGAACAATCAGATATATTGCCTGCATCCTTCTGAAACCAAGTGTGACAGAAAATCAATAATTGACCATATTCAGCTTTTCAAATCATATTCCATGATATTCCAGGACTGGAATATTTAGATTATTTTATTTTAAACTTTCCGAAAATTGAAAAACTTTATAAGAATTCGATTGCTAATGAGAAGATTAGAAAACTTTTTAATAGAACATTGAGAAAATTTGTATGAATTTTCGTCAGCTAACTTATGAATATACAATCTCCATTTTATAATGTTGCTATCCTTTCCTTATAATCGAATCATTTTAACTAACACATTACTAAAAATCTTTCAATTATTTTATTGAAAGATGAAGAAGCAATGAATATTAATATTATGATTAAAATAGTTCAATGACACTAAAATCAATAGAGTAATTATAATTTAATAAATAGGTCTATTAGTTTCAGAATTTAATCATATAAATAAATGTAGAATTAATAAATCGAAATCGATTTTCGTTCAAATAACATCAGGAACATTTATATTTCAGATTTTATCGAAATGAATGATGTGATTAATAGAGACTGTTTCTAGAGAAGAGAATCATCATATTCTAAGCTCTTAATTTTAGCCTTATTGGATCAGATTTTTTGAAGACTTTAATTGGGCTAGTATATAAGCTACATATAATCCAAATTTTATTGAAAAATTTGGATTATAAGTAATGATGATGAGACGGATCTCTCATTCCTCCTTTAATTTTCTTGTCAATAGATAACACCACTTTCCATTCTCTATGAAAACTAAAACACTAAGTGACGGAACTAAAACGCATTCTTTTGGAAAGGTCAGTCTGGTTATGGAGGACTGTGATCGACGGACTTGGTCCGGAATCCTTGATAAACATTTTTAAGTGCTGAGACCCAGACTCGGATCGTCCAGTGTGGAATCTCTCTCTCTCTATTTCGATAAAACTGTACTGAAATTTTCAAAGGACTTCAAGTAATCTAAGACATATCCACATCTCCAAAAATGTCTATAGAGGATGAGAAAAAAGACATTAAACGATGATTTTTGCCGAATTTTGCTAATCATTTCTTTTATGAATTACATTTGAAATTTCTAATTTAGCATTCGGTATTATATCGTACAATTTTCTCGAATATATTAATAACTAAATATATGTAATAATATTTATAACGAAAGTTACAGCGAAATTAATTTTACTGAAAATAATTCCTGTAGTTAGCGTCAATCGTGATTACTGTACTTGGTTTACAATTGCTGTCATGATTCTTAAAAAGAATTTTAAAAAATAAAAAGATTTGATCCGCATAATTTTATTTTCACCATCGCCTATTTTCTAGAATGAATTTTATAAACGGGCGAATTTTTCATCTAAAGAACATAGAATATTATGTTTGAAATTTCAGTATATTAGATAAAAAGCTCAACGTCTTCTCATTTATCTTTATCTGGTTGGACAGACAAATCATGGATATTGATAATTTCCATCAGAAAGATCATATTCGAATTCTGCATCTCCTCTTGTAATAACCAGATTAATCTGAATACGTTTCTTCAAATTTCTGACTGTCGTCTTCTGAGCCACGGATATTGAATAAAAATTCGTAATTTGACCATAATCTCGTGTCATTCATATAGGTTTGTTGGTCTGTAATGGGCATTAGAACAACCTCTGCTTAGTAAAATACCATAATCTCGTGTCATTCATATAGGTTTGTTGGTCTGTAATGGGCATTAGAACAACCTCTCTGCTTAGTAAAATACAGAAGAAGAGCAATATGATCTCTGATGGAAACAGGTCACCAAAGATGTTTTATAGAAATACATATTTAAACTTTATAACATTAAAAAAAATCATCATTAAATTTATAGATACAATATGGAAATATCATTATTGATTAAATTATCTATTGCATTGCACTAAAGATTTATAAAATGAAGAAATAATAATCATAAACATAGAAATATAATTAATATATACATAAATATTTTTTATTTGAAAATTTTGTGTAAAAACAGTTTAATGGAAGAATAAAATATTTAATATATCAAATTTTATTTAGCAGTAAATACTTGATACTTGTCCTAATTTAAACTATCCATGGCTTCCGAAAGAACATGGCTCGTATCAGACTGATTAAGCATTACCGTTTCAGCTGTTTGAATATCAGTATTCACAACCTCAACTTCACTGATTACATTTTGAGGTTCTGAATAATCGAAACTCTGAATGTATTCTGGCTGATTATCTAAAATGATTGATGAAACAGCGCATTCAGTTTCTGTCTGGTTGAGATATTGGCTTCTGCTGTTATCAGATGGAAGAAACGAAGCATTCAAATCACCTGTATTTAACTCACTGCCTTTGATTTCAAATTTTTCTTGAAAACCGATTTCGATGACATTTTCGGTTTTTTCAATAGCATTTGTTTCATTTAAAATTTGTGAAATGTCTATTATCTGTGAATCTGTAGCTATCGGTGTGCCATTAAGAGTATAATGCTGTTGGCAAGAGTCAGAAAAGATATCATCCATCTTTACTAGATTTTGTTGAATTTCTACAAATCCACTCGCTCCACTTGGCACTTCTTCAATACCAACTGAATTCAAAACTGGAACTTGGTGAACTTGGTTGATAAAATGAGAGTTCCTATAAAGCAATTCCGCCTCTGGAAGAGGAAAAATCTGCTGTCTAAATTTGGGAATAAAAATAGTAGGATTCAGATGTTCATTTTTAAACAAACTTTGCATCATTTCCTTCTGTGAATTTCTTGCTTTCGTCAGTTTGATCATTTCTTGGGCACAATCAAAGGATTTACCCTTCATTCTAGATAATCTAAGTAGTTGTTTCCTCTTTCTGGCCTCGAAAGGATTGTATTCGTAATCAGGATATTTTCGTCGATGTTCCAACTCAGCCAATTTTGCTTTCCGATAGTATTCATCCTTAATATTTTTGGGTAATTCGCGCCATAACTGGCCCAATCGCACGCTAATCGATTTATTAGTTTCATTCGTATATTGTTCCGAAAGCAGCTTCCTGTGTTCTTTGCCAAAAATCATGAATGCGTTGGCAGGACGAGGAATCTTGCAAGGAGAACTTTCCTGACTACTACATGGCCTCTTCTCAGATTGTCTCTGGGTTCCATCTGAATTTTCTCCATTTGAAGGAATATCAGACATTTTTGGTTCGCTCGAATCTTCTTTTTTTATTTCCTTTGATAAATAAATAATTGTGGGAGATGATGTAGTGGAAGATTTAGTTTGACCAACTTGACTCGAGGGCAAATCTTCGGTTTTCTCTTGACTTTCGTCAACAGGATGCAAAGTGATATTTTCGCTTGAACATTCCAAAGGTAAAATAAATTGCCCAGATTGAACAAAAGGGAAATTTCTCAATGAAAATTCTTCCCTTAATCTTTTCTCTCTTTCAAAAGCCAGCGTCATGGCTCTGTCGTAATAAATTTGTTTAGTTATTGCTGGCATTGATCTCCAAACTTCTTCTAGACGTGTCGTGATCATGTCATTGGACTCGGTAGGAAAATTTTCACTCATCTTCTTCCGATTCTCTTGCGAGAAGATAAAAAAGGCATTGTTCATTACAGAAAAGTTTAACATCGGCATTGCGGGTGATTCCATTACATGGCTATACTGAAAGTTCTGATGTTGCAAATACATTTTAATTTTTAACACATTTAATCGCAAATAAATATTTTTCAACTCTTTAAATTAGTTAATTCTTTCAAAGTTTCAAATTCTGTTCGAATTTAAACTGATTCTTGAAGATTTTATCTTCAAATTTATAAGTAAATTTTTAAAAAGTTCCAAAATATTTCTAATTGAATAAAAAAAAATGAATTTAAAAAAAAAATAAGCATATCAATTTATATGCACAATGTTCAGGAATAAAGTTGTTCCAAACAAAGAGCATACGAGAAATATAGTTTTATTATATTAACTGATATAACTAAAGTTTGAAGATGAATTTTTTTCCTCTTCTGAAAATTAAGAATTGATTAAAAAATTGTATTAATCAAATAAAATTATTTCTGATGGATACACTCTTTCTTATCCCAATAATTATTGAGATAATTATTTTGATAATTATTGAAATAAGAAATATTAAAACATTATCATTAATCAAAATCTTGATAATATAGATTCATATTTGAATGTTGCAAATTCGTAATGTATTAATAATTTTAACTAACTCTAGGGGGAATCAACCAATCGAACCATCGATGAATTGAACACAACTATTGATGGAATTTTATTATTAATTAACAGAAGGTGACACATTTTAGTCCAAATTAAGGCTATGAATTCGATATTCCACGAACTACACTAACTAAACCTTCATGGTTTTCTTAATTGAAGTCACAGTTTCGTTTGAATAAAGGACCGGTTCAGTGAGCCAGGTCACATGATTCAAGATGGAGGCATTCTTAAATGTTTTAGCAGAATTATCCCCAAGTTTGATTGTTAGCGAAGTAAATGATACAGTAAATGATGATTATATTGATGCAGTGGTTCTCAACCGCTGTGCCACCAAACCTTTGAAGGTGTGCTGCGAAAAATTAAAGAATGAATTGTATGTATATAATTATATAATCATATATATTAATAATGAAACGTGATTGGCTGGACATCCCTTTTGCAGTCGAACCACTGTACCGATTCCTATAAATAGAATATCATTAGAAAAATCTAACCCTCAAATAGTCAAAAGTTTTTTATGTTGTTATCCGAAATTTAAAAATTAAGGAATAAAAATTAAATTAAAATTATAGTTTCTCTAAAATCACAAAATCCGCAGGTGGCAAAAAAAATTAAGGAATAAAAATTAAATTAAAATTATAGTTTCTCTAAAAAGAAAATCCGCAGATGATGTTATAACTTAATAAGAATCGCCATTTAATGATTCCGTGTAGAGTATGTCTGTAATCTGAATGTAAGTAATAAGAATAAATACGAGTATTTCTGTAATCTGAATGTAATAAATAAGAATAAATACAATAATGTGTTAATAAAAATTCGTTGTTACATCTAAATTGTTATTTAAAATATTTAGGTGTGTCGCCAAACTTTAAAATATTAAAAAGTGTTCAACAGAAAAAAGGTTGAGAATCACTGTATTGATGTATTGAAGCACGCTGCACATTTGTATAAATTAAATGCCATTGAAGAAGATTGAACTTTGCCTCACTGCACATACGGTTAGAAGTCAACCTTACTCGTGAGATAGTTTAGATCGTTCGAACTCAATGCGATCCAATCTGACGTCAGTTGGAATAAAGAACCACAAAAAGTGAGGAAACCGAGTAATATCGAACCGACATAGTGAGACCTATGAGAGAACCGACAAGTATCCAACCTCAGCCTAAATCAAATTTACAATTGATCTAAATTATTTCCACCAGAGGGTTTTGTCCTGTTTGATCGTTTGGTTGCCATCTTAAAATTATAACAAGAAATAATTGACGATTTAAATTGATATATTTAGAGACGGCAAAAATTTCCAGTGAAATTAATGAAAATTATTTACGAAAAGAAATTTTCAATGGATGTATACATTCAATAAAAGCCGGCTTTTTCAGTCAAAATATTCTAAATTTCAAATTTTGTTTTCATCTTTAATTATTTAATAAATTAATTTTTTATGAAAAAACAAAATTATCCAAAGATTTCTTTTAATCAAACATGATAGTATTCAACAACAATAAATATAAATACAGTAATGCTTTTAGATGATGTTACGTTTCTGTCTCTACAAATATTTTGGAATCTTCGTGATCTTTTCCTTTAGAACTGAGATGCAGTTTGTTTTTCATTTCTTTATCATTCAGATTTATTAAATTATCTCTATTGTAAGTTGATTTAAAATCCTTTATGTTATCCTAGAATATAAATATTTCAGTTTTTTGAAAAATTTTTATATTAAATATCAAAAGAGAAATGCTTACAATTAGCCATTCATCAAAATTATCCATTTGAAGTTTCTCAATCCATTTTTTTGTAATTTTTTCGAGTCCTTCTTTTGATGTTTCGTTCGATTCATAAATTTTCTCTATTAGTATCTGTTGCTTAATTATCCTGGCATTTTGATAATTTATGTAATAATGCTTGGTGAAATTAATAACGATCAAACATAGCGGTATGGATACGAACGTGATGCTAAATATGGCACAAATGCTTCCTACAATTCTACCTGGTACGGATTTTGGGAGAATATCGCCATATCCAATATTAGTAAGCGTAATCATAGCCCACCAAAACGCATCGTGAAATGTTTTAATAGTGTCACTCTTCAAATTTGTAATATATTTATTTTCTATGGGCCATATAATGTTTGCGAACGAATATGCCAAAAACAGTAATACTATAAGAAACACAATAACATCCGCAAAACCTAAGATTAATGTGTGGACTATAGTGCTCACAGTAGAGGAATATCGTCCGAGTTTGAATACTGTTAAAATACTGAAACTTTTTATGATATCAGCTGTTAGTCTATCCATGAAATTTCTAAACAAAATAGCTATTAAAGGTATCATGGATAGTAAATCAACGATGCTGAGTGGAGAAATGAAAAACTTCATCTTTTCCGGAGCTAAAGTGAAACGAACGATATATTCCACACTATAGAATGCAATGCAGAATATTTCCAATGTTTCCAGAATATTTATGTTTATATCTAGATATTGCATCATTATGACAACCAAATCTAAAGTTACAATAACGATTGGTATGTTGATAAAAATCTATAAAAATTTAAAATAACAAATATTAATGCACTCATTCTATATTAAAATATTCGTAATATTTATGCTAATATTAAAATTAATCACCTTTGCCCACCAGCGATTCTTTATCTGTTTCATTAATATCAAAAGTGAATTAAGTAATTTCAAATTTGACATGGTCGTGTCTCTATACATCTTGCTTTCAAGGATAAATTTTATCATCTTTATGTATTCTTCCAACCGATAACTATAAAAGTAATATTTCAGACGACAGCAAGGATATAGGTAAGATTGTTCTATGCCCCAATATTGAAGTTCCTCTTCGAATTCTGCGACGCATGATTGTTTCAGATGAAGTTGTCCTGACAAATAGAAACTCAAGATAGAGGCGAAGAACCTTGAATTTCTGTAGAAATAGATTTCCTTCCTTGATCTATTAAAGTCATCGCAGTAATTCAACAGTTCTCCAATTGTAATGGTGCGATTGATAAGTCCCAATCGAGAATAAGGAAGAACATGGTGCAAAGAATTCCACAGCACTCTGTACCTTTTTCCACCAACATTCAATATTACTTTACCAGATATATTATGGAGTTTAAGAAGATCGGTTGGCGTGAATTTTTTGATGATGTGTAATGGTTTTCTGACTTCAGTCTCTGTTTTCTAATTGAAAGATTAAGAAATCAGATGTAGAAAGGAAAAAAAATAAAATATTTTGACATTAATAAGTCTTCATATTGTCAAATTGATTGTTTAATCAAAATAATCGGTTTTTCTAATTTTTCTGGGGAATCCGGATTTAATATTTTTTTATTCTAATTTCGTAACCAATATGAAACTAATTTATTTATATTTCAGTATACGTGAAATTTTACTTATTAAATTAATAAAAACTATATAATAACTAACTATCAATCAGGAAAAATAATCAATACTCACCTCACTTTTACCATTTTCACTTTGAATTTTCTCTAGGCACATTGCAATGTATTTTATTAATCTATTATTTCTTATTTGCATATACATTTTTCTCCGATACTCGTTATCTTCATATTTTAAAATTTTTTTCATCAACAAATCGAAATCTATTTGGGTCAAACTTCGAAATAATATGGCAAAAGGTATGCTCTTGACGATGACACTGAAGAGAGCACAAACCATGCATATAATACGTCCTAAAGTTGTATTAGGAACGTAATCACCATAACCAACATTAGTCATAGTGATTATAGAGAGCCAATAAGTGTCAAATATGTTAGTCAAAGTAGATTCTTTCGCTTCTTTCTCTATAAAATATAAGGTTACAGCAAAAGGAATAGATATCAGAGTTATCAACGTGATCAATGATATAATTTCGGATAAGTTTGCTCTTATAGTTAAAACTAAATTCTCGAAAGATGGTATGTAGCGAGCAATTCTTAAGACTCTTAAAGCGTGCACGATCATTTTCGTTCCGTTATTGTTCACAATAAAATTCATGACTGGATAAACGGCGATAATTCGACTGATAAAAGTGTAGACGAGGTTTGAGATGATGAACATCAAATCGATGAAATTGAAGAGAGAAAATAAGAAATTCGTTTTATTTACTGCAACACTGATTCGCAAATTAAAATCCAAAAGGAAGAAAAATAACAGAGCTGCATCGACATTTCGCTGAAAGACTGTCTCTCCTGTAATGAGGATGACTATTAATGTGATGAGCGAAATTATACTTGTTACAAGCATAAATGACCTGTATATCTGTAAAATAAAATGTTTATAAATATTTTCTTTCAAAAGAATAGGCTTATATATTTAAAATCTCTTTGCTTTACTTAAAACTCTTCATATTGACTTCTATAAACTTATGTTTACAGAACATTAAAAAAAATTAACTACTTAACTCATAAATATATGAAACTATAGACACGCTTTATTTTAATATTTGATTTTAATGTCATTATAATCTGTGGAATAATATGTATATGTGTGTATAAAAAATTAAAAATGATGAAAAGCAATATATTATGATACCTATACAAATTCTCGTATTTATGAAAATAATATATTTTTCTTAATTTTTTCAATGAATGACTTGAATATATTAGTTAAGGTTCTGAATTTTTTAATATAAAAAAGATCATCTCAGGAATTTAATTGCTTAAATAACATACGAATGCAAAGTCAATATAAGATAAATATATCTCAGTATCGTATATCGTATTTTTCATTTAAAAATAAAACAACTGTTTTGGAAATAACTATCATCTACTTTCCGAATGTACCTTTTATTTTGGAATAATTAAAAATACAAAATTATATTTCATTAAAAATCATCTTAAATGTTATAACTTCTGTGCTGAATTTTATAAAAATTTCAAGAGAAATCTCAAAAGTTTGAACGTCCGCTATTTTTAAAGAGATGAATGTACAGGATTAAATTTATTTCAAATAGTTTAATAGGTAACCATCCTGCTGAATTTTATAAAAATGAATCAATCAAATAGCTTTAATTTTATTAGGTGGGAATCTTTAAGATTTTCAAAAATAATTTTCATAATTTTCCTAAACAGTAGCTCTTCTATTTATACGGTTAATTTGTTCGAAATATTTCCGCGTAAATCGAAAATTCCGGAGTCCAACAATGTTTAAACTGAATCTATACTAATGCGCGCATTGATAAATGATATGGCTAAATAAAAGTTATAAACATACATAAAAATTTTAAGGACACAACTGATATTTTTGAAAAGAAATAATAAATTGTTAAATATTGTTTTATTCGCACTTTATGGAAATTCAACACAAAAGGTTCACGTATCCGTGTATCTATGAAACCATGGAACTCGAACCCGGATAATTAGGGGACCTACTGATGAATTTATGCGTTCCGCGAATCTATACTTCATCTATTTTATAATAAGTTATAAAACTGTTTTATAGATAACTTATTTTAATATCAACTTAAAATATTCTACAAAGAAATTCATTTATAAAATTGGAGAATTTTCTATACATTTCTATTGGATAATTGTTTTAATTTTCCTAGGACACAACTGATATTTTTGAAAAGAAATAATAAATTGTTAAATATTGTTTTATTCGCGCTTTATGGAAATTCAACACAAAAGGTTCACGTATCCGTGTATCTCTGAAACCATGGAACTCGAACCCGGATAATTAGGGGACCTACTGATGAATTTATGCGTTCCGCGAATCTATACTTCATCTATTTTATAATAAGTTATAAAACTGTTTTATAGATAACTTATTTTAATATCAACTTAAAATATTCTACAAAGAGATTCATTTATAAAATTGGAGAATTTTCTATACATTTCTATGGAATAATTGTTTTAATTTTCATGAATCTTATATTACACGCTCTCTATAGAACCGAAACCTTAATATAATTCGTGACCGCTCTATATTTATGATTACTGTCAATTCTTTATATTGGATTTATTGATATTTTTCGAATTTTCTACAATTTTCATATTTTTAAGTAGAATTAGAAATTTCTATGGAATTTTATATGAAAAATACATACCATTCCACTTATCGAAGAAAATGGTCTTTCTAGCATAAACCATATCTGATGCCGTAATTCTCCCCATTCATACTTGCTAAAATTACCCACATCCTTCTTATTCATTAGGTGCTTATGAGTTTTCATTTGAGATTCGACATAAATCATATTCTCCAAAAATTTGTTTAAACAATAATCATCCAGAATTTTCTCGCTGAGTCCCCAATATTCTAAGATATATTTAAATTCCAAAACGCACATATTATCTTCCAAGTGCATAGAATCTTTATAATAACAACCGAGAATGTTTTTGAAAATCTGGCATTGTTGATTAAAGAAGAATTCTTTCTTATTTCTGTTATAGCCGTCGTATAATTTATTAGCTTCTTCTAATGTTCCGACTGAATATAAACATCCTAATCTGGATCGTGGATAAGTTTTGAAAATGCCAAATAGGCATTTATACTTTGTTCCGCCCACGTTGAGCACTACAAGATCGGTATCATTCAAATCCAATATATTAGGCATAACTGACTTCTTCGAGAAAATAATAAAAAATACGTTAACAATCGATGAACAATATATGACAATTGTGATAAAATTTGAGTTGTTTCGTATAACATGGATAAAAATCATTAATATTTCCTATGTTCTATAAATTTCACCGAAAATTAATATATAAAATATGCATATATGAAAAGCATTTATAAGTTTAAAAAAATTATTTTACATAGATTTTAATATCTACAGTACAGGTAATCCTCGATTAGTGCGAATAATGGGTCCCACGAATTTCTCGCACTATTCGAAGTATTAACTATATGTAAAATATGGTAATTGGTTCTTGCTTTGTGAGATTCCGGCCATTAGCCAACCTCACGATGAATAATCACAATACTAACTGTTTAAGAAATTTTTTTTCATATTTTACATCGTTGTTCATCATCTAAATTAATAACTTACCAGGAATTGCGTCTCATACCATCATCAAACCAACCGCCGAATCGAAAGCGGAAGTTGAGCGCCGTAAAATATGGAACCTAGAATCAATCCCAGATTCTCTATATGAAATGCAGATTCTTTACTATATAGTTTACCATTTGACCCAGTGTGTTTGTTTCAGAAACTTTATAGAGATGTTTTTAATTTTGTCTAAATAATGACATGTGATTTCATTATTTTGAAAAAATTCTATTATTTCTTTCAAATATTTACAGGCTTTAAAATATAAAAAATAAATTGTGATTCATATTTATTTGTAAATAAATAGGGATAATTCTTTTAAAAAATACCTGGGCACATATGCTCATAATAACTAAAAAAAATAAACAAATCTTAATTGTATCATATTAGCAATTGTATAGATGACAAAGATTTATATTTTTTTATTTTATGTATTTATGCTTAGCATTTGGAAATCAATATGCACAACTAGATTTTGTCTTAATACATTGGTTATCTAATAAAAAATAAATATTAAACAATATTGCTATTTCCAGAATAAAATGATTGGATTTGAGATGATAATAACCATCGATTTTTTTAATTATTTTTTTCTGTTTAAAATCATTTTTTCTCTAATTGGCATTTTATTTTATTTAATAACAGTTATTTAATTTTTATATTTTTCATTCATAGAAATAATTCATCCACATTTTACAATGCGAAGGGAATTAGATAAAGCTAGAGAAGAACAGGAATTGATAGAAAAACTAAAGGAGGTATGTTAATTCTATATAAAATTATGCTTGATAAAAATATTTGTAAAATTACTGTTTATGTGTATGTACTTTATTTGAATATATGATATTCAAATAAAGTACATACTTTTCAATCATAACACAGAATACTTTTTAATCATATATATATACATACAGTATATATGATTGAGATTGAAAAGTACAATAATAAATTCTTGGACTGGGTTAGGTTAGATTAATATAATTAAACTGATATATTGCATAAGGGATATACTTTATATAGTGACAACCATTTGTAGAGCCCATCACAGGTTGGCCAACTGGAAGATTGAAGAATGAAATTCAATGGGCTGGGCCTGGATCCCTCCTGAAAAACTGGAGGTGTGCAATTCTGATTTGAACCAGATCTTCAGGATAGTAAGCTTCAGCTTTACCATGCTGCTATCTGGCCTTTTCAACTGGGATAATTTTTATTGGGGGAGTGGAATAATCATTATGTTTTAGTTCTAATATTCTGTAGTTACCATAGTAACACCTGTTCTATTTTATTTTATTTCCATTGTAATTGGAATTTTATGCCTGACGATGGTTTAATAAACCGAAAATGTTAGCTAAGTTTATAATAAAAAATCTTTTTTATACTGCAGTAAAGTGCTTTTTTGGTTTGTTTTTTGCTTAATGTCTGAATTTTTGAAGCAGTTTTTGTGTGTTTGAACTTTTGTTTATTATGTTTTACTCATATTCTTCCAAAGAAGTCTCTTTCAGTTATTATATATTTCAACTTCCTTTCATACAAATCACTGAAAGCAGATATAGATAGCATTCCTTATTATTCTACAAAATGCAATGTTGAAGATGCATTATTTCTTCGGTACTGTTGAGATGATGACTGTGAAATGCATCTTTAATTTTGTAACAAAAAGAAATCACATCTTTCACATCTGCTTTATTTTCCTTCTCATTTTCTGAGAAAATGAGAAGAAAAATAAAGCAGATGTGAAAGTACAGTGAATTCACAACACTAGTCTGTCAGAATCCATGGAACAAAGTATTATGGTATTCAAAACAAAACATTTTCAGATTCTGTTAGAAGATTGTTTAACAGCTTCTATTGATATGTAGAAATGTTGAGCTATATAGCTATTCAATACTAATCTGCAAATTGTTTTAGATGTAATTTGTCAACTTTCTATACATTTTCATCAATCCAGATTGTTACTGAATAGACTGCTTTGATCATTTCTATAAAGCAGAGGTATCCCTAAGATTGATCATGATTTATTTATCAATCATGTAATGATTTTTAGTTGATTGCCAATGAGTACTTACATATCAACTACAAAATAATTATAGATTATTATTACATAGCAATGTTGAACAAGTAATGCAAATTCTGTAAAGATTTTAGTAGAGTTTAGATATATAGTGCATTTTCTATTTAAGTTCCTTTAGTTTTGTGATTAAAAATAATTCATTGTAGGTAACTTTACATTTAATAATAATAATAATTATGTCTATTTCTATATTATTATTTTTAAGATACAAAACTAAAAAACATTCTGTATATAATTTGACTATTTAAATTTTTTATTTATTCCTATTTTATGTATACTCATTCTTCTTAGATTGGCTGTATTATGTGGAAATTGAAAATTTTGAATATTAAAATATTAGCATATAAAATGATCTTTGCATTAGTATTAATTCAGTATTTTGTGTTATATTTAATTAATAATAATAATAATAATAACTTTAAATCTGTATTTCAGATAATTGAAACAAAATTGCAAATAACATTGCCAGAAGATCTCAGTTCTTCATTAATGG
This sequence comes from Olivierus martensii, assembly GCA_000484575.1. Lineage (NCBI taxonomy): Eukaryota > Metazoa > Arthropoda > Arachnida > Scorpiones > Buthidae > Olivierus > Olivierus martensii. The sequence goes on along the minus strand of AYEL01090342.1, from coordinate 9,540 downwards.
ATGGTGTGTTGTTGTGTCGTTTAGCAAACTATTTATGTCCAAATTCAGTAGCTAGTGTTCATGTGCCTTCTGTTTCTGTGGTAAGTATATTTGTAAGAAAATTTTTATCTTGAAATTATCAAAATTTTATTATTAAATATAATTTTATAGCCTAAGCTAACAATGGCAAAATGCAGAAAAAATGTTGAAAATTTTTTAGAAGCATGCCAATCTTCAGGTGTTCCTCAAGTGAGTTAATTTTTTTTACTCATTTCTACATGGATTTTGATGATATTAAATTCATTACGACTAGATTGAGAAGGAAAAAAAATTCTAAATGCTGAATAAATGATTTGAATTATCAAATTATTTCATTAAAAGATTTATTTTGATAATTAAATCTTTAGTTACAATTAATTGCAAAATTATAAGGTAAATGATGATTTTTCCATATTCTAATTTTTTTTTATATAAATATTGTTGAATTGAAGCCAGATCACATGATCATTTAAAATTTTTTTTGAAATATCCGAGCTGATTTACATTTTAAAATTATATACATGTCAAATATGATAAAATTGTAGCTGTATTACTATATTTGTATTCAATGTTTCTTTAATACTATGGAGATGTAATACTATTGAATATTCGTTTGTATAAATAATGCTTAAAAGTTCACATTATTATTTTAAAATTATTAATTTTTAGTCATTTTTAAATTAGTCATCTGAAATTTGCAAGTTATGTTCTTTATATAATATTGTCTGATTTTGGAAATTAAATTTTAATTTTGGGAAGTTTGCCCAATAATATAATATTGGTCTCTCTTTTAGTCTCACTTATCTTCTTCATTGATGTTTGACTAATACAGGGTCGTGTCGCGCCATTTATTTTTTCAGTCTTAGGGGTACGCAGTCAAAAAAGTTTGGAGACCACTAGAGAATCGATCGTATTGAAAATGATCAATATTGGATTATTATCAGGCAGAACATTTGCTTGTCAAAAAGATATATAAATTTATTCAATTTAAATGAAATTCGAATATATTATTGGTATCTTCTAATTGATTCCAATAATATACTTGAATTTCATTTAATTTCAATCGTTTTTGAAAAGATCATTTTGAGTTTTCAAAAAAAAAAAAAAATCAGTTGATTTCAAAATCAATTTTCAAATCGATTCATCGTCTCGATTAACTTTTTTTTTTACTTTTGAAATTAATATCGTTAAAATTTAATTTTTCAAATTACGTTGTAATAATTGACTTATGTATTTTTACATATACATTTATATAAATTCTTTTTTTGAAAAATTCCTCTAAAAGTCAGGAATTTTTTTGTACATGCATACAGTAGTTAGATTATTAAATATTTTTTATAAGTGAATTATTGATGATAAAACTTTAAATTCTATTATACGAATAGTAAGTTATACAAGCAGTTCGTAGGAAAATCAAAAAATTCAGAAAAACCGAAAACAAAAGAGAATGGAATTTTTTCAAACGTAAATAAGTCATAAAATGTAGTTTATTTCAAATTATTATATTTTTAAAGATAATTTTATTATTTAAATAATGTTTTGTTTTTTGGATGCTATAAAAGAAATAATAAAATAAAAAAAGTAATATACTCGATATCTGTGCTCCATATTCAATCATATTGAAAATGATCAAAGTTTCATCGTTAAAATTTACCAATTGTATATACAGTACAGTATATCACTTTCTATTCAATGGTGACAGAATCGTTTTTTTTATTTTTATTAACGAATTATAAAAATGAAAACATTATTTTGTTATTAATTTTTAATGATTCTTTATTTGAATAATATCGTTTCAGAATTAATCAGTAGAGGGAGTATGAGATACATAACAAAAGAGCGGCTCGTTCAACTAAATACGGTGATCGTGCATGCTACATCATCTGAAATTCCAAGTAGCCATAGAATAAAAAGAATACGTTAAATGGAAAAATCTGATGTAAAATGGGAAAGTGGGATACAGGTTAGGTATATCTCCGAAATTTTTATTAAAAGTATAAGTTTATATGTAGGCTACTTGAAATATATACTGTATAATGTATTCACACATGATAAGAATATTTGAAACTTTGTGTAGATGGGTAGCAAACGGGGTTTTTGCAATATCCCTCTTTATATACGATTCTAAGTACATAAAATGGTTGAAACATAGGTAAGATTCTAGTTGAACCATAGCACGCTGCTGAGTGGGCGGTGAATCTTTAATACAACGGAATTGTCGATTCGTATTTTATACATCTGTCGGTGGGCGGCGAAACTTCAATTCCAATCAGCAGCGTGCTATGGTTCAACTAGAATCCTACCTGGAACATAAATAAGACGGCATCATTTATGAATTGCAATAGATTTTATCCAAAAAGAATGCAATAAAAAATAACGTCAATCGGGAGAGACTGCTATGATATTGCAAAAACCCCGTTTGCTACACATCTACCGAATGAAGCAGCAATAAGACTCCATTACAATTCATCTCTTATAAACCAGTATATTAAAGAAAAACTCCACTATAAATACAAAAAACCACAGTCTTACATACTGAAATTATTGTACTAACTATATCAAAAAATTTTCAAGATATTTAGGAATAATCAATATCAAACCAATGAACTTGAATGCAGAACAGTAATACCGGTAGTCAACGTTTGGGAAAATGCATTTTAAAATAATAAGTTATATGCATTATCAATTAAAACTGCTCTTTAATATACTATTCAAAGTAAATCACTTCATAAACAGTTAAAAAATACTTTAAGATGTTTCTTAATTTCACACAGTTAAAATGCTTTATCTTCACATTTGAAAATCAAAATCATGGCCTCTGTTCTAGGATTAACCTTATAATAAAGATTTAACTATTATATTCTGTTAAGCTAAATACAGAATTCAAAATAATTATTGAAGATGCATGATGAGTAATGCAGATTATAAAAAATGGTTTCAAAATCAGTTTATCATCAAATGCTTTTTTGGATTTCATAAAAATCTCAATGCTAAAATTTTTAATAGGAGTCATAATATATAAATAAAATCATTGTTCTTGAATTTCATTTCACTTATATTTTTAGTCTATTTTCCAAAGGAAAGTAGGCTAAAAATAGCAAGTGAAATGAAATTCAATGGCTTTGCCATGTAATTTTATGAAACTTATAAAAGTAATTTAATGATTACCCTGAGTGATTGTAAAGGTGGCTTTTATGATGTGAAATGAGCTAAAACTTGAGTTAATTACAAATTTTATATTATGGTGATTTTTAATGTAGGAATTAACACAGTTTGTCTGTAAAGTCCATGCACATTTAATTTTAATAAATAATAGCTTATGCTCTATATGAGATGATAAAAAAAATCTTATAAAATGCTTCAGAGATTATTACTTCAGCTTTTTTATGATCATTTTAAATCATAAAAAAAAATGAATAATTTTCAACAGAAAAGAAAGTAAATTATATTTTCTAAGTCAGTGAGAGACAAGACACATGTTAAAAATATAATTTATCCTTCAATATCCTCCGATTTAGATAATCTGTATAGTATATGTATAGTAATTGTAACATAATTACCACACATATTTATAGAATATCAAAACTATACTGTGTTTTGTATATATAATAATTATTTGACTCTAGACTCACCTTCTCTACTCATGTTGACCATATTTGTGGTAATATATTTAAAAAAACTGGTTTTATGTGGTGTTAAAATTTAGAAATGTCAAAGATTCAAGATTTTCAAAATCTGGGTTCATTCTATTGTTCTCTCTCATCTGCACTACTGTCTTTCTGTATACAGTTCTATATCTTCTTCACAACTTAAAAAATTGATAATGCCATTAGTTATACAGTGAAAACAATTCATAATATACTCTATGCTCAATATTTTAATAAACAAGATCTTTATGATTTGTTAAATATTAGGCCAGTGTATGACACACTCATTTCTTCAGACATTAAAAATATTTCTAATTATATCTGTGGAAAACTCCCATCTTTTGAGATCCAGTATAATGTGCCTCAATTTTTTGCTAGAAAATATGAATTTCTATATATATACCTAATTTTTGTACTGTTAAATACAAAAATTCATTCTTTTTAAGAGCTGCAACTAACTATAATATGTATCATTCTTAACTCTGTTTGTATGTATTTTTTTTATTTTTGGTATGTATTTTTATTATTTTTTGTTGGGTTTTTTGTTTTACTGGGGGCTCTTATTGTATTCTATTTTACGTTGAGAGAAATAAATGAGTATGAGTATTATGTTAAAACTTAACAATCTTAACATGCATACAAAAATTGGAATACATATATCTTTCTAATCCATTTTATAGACAAGTTATCTCATACAGAATCTAAAATATTAAATTTTAAAATTGCATTAGGACTTTATAAATATTCAGGCAGTTAGAAATTGTCATCACTTTATTGAAATCTCTCTAGAAAATATGATCAAAGCATAATTATTGATGATCAATTTTCAGAACTTTTTAGTTTGTCAATATAACAGTTTATTGTTTCTTCTCTGTTTAATTATGCTTTATTCTGCAATAAGATGAAAATTATATTTATATTTGATTAATATATGTATTTATGATGTTCTTATATTGAAAAGTGATCACAGTATATCTTGCAGAACAGTCTGTTTTATGCAAAATAATACATAAAACAGACTGTTAAATATAAAATAATTTTGAATTATAACAATTTTCTTTTCTTATATAACCATGAAATATCATCAGGATTTTGTTGACTCAAGACTTACATCATTTGTAATGATGTAAGTCTTGAGTATGAAGTTTATTGATAATATTGTTCATTAATATGAAGTTTATTGCTGTTAGAACTGTACTGATAAATCTGTTTCTAATAAAACCATTATTATACAGGTAGACATTCAAAAATCCAGCAACCTTAACAACCTGAGGAATGGCAGATTTTTGAATATGCTGGATGATCTAAGGTTTATATATGCTGTATATATTTAATAGAAAATTATCACATTTACAGTCGTATGTTTCACAAATGGTTTGCACGGACACACCATTACAAAGTTTTTTTTAATATTTCCACTTTCTCTGCAATCAATAACACACGATGTTTGTGTTTTATGCCACATTTCTTCTTTGCTGAATCCATAATTGGGCTAAACAACAGCAAATAAATAAATATTAAAAAAAAGAAGGAATGAGCAGAGCTACGTGCTAGCGTGGCAAGCAACACTGAACAACTGAGAATGGTGTACATCAAAACATCAATGGCAGCTCCAGAAAACAGTAGTGCCAACAGTGCACGAACAACTGAGAATGGTGTACATCAAAACATCAATGGCAGCTCCAGAAAACAGTGGTGCCAACAGTGCAAGAAAATTTGAAAATACGCTCCTGAAATTCATGCTGGAATACTGAATAATCCGGATTTTTGAATGTCAACCTGTATTTTAATTTCATTTAAACATTTCTGTGTCATCTAGCATTGCTTTAACTTAAGAACAATTGTTAAATTTATTAATTTTAATTACTATTTTTAAATTACAACAATGCATTTGTCATTTATACTTAATTCTTGAACCAAATTTTATTAATCTGAATCATATTTATGCAACTTGTCTTATTGTAAGAAATTTAGTTTTTAAAAACTTTGAATACCCAATAACAGTAAAGTTTAATTAACTTTATTTTTATCTGGTATTTTACTATTTAGAGTCTAACTGTAAAATCTGCTATGATAAATATAGCATATTGAAAAAAATAAAAATGTTTATTAATAAAAATAAATACAAATTGATTATTTCATAAATTTGTTACAGATATCAGTCAATAATTACTTTTTTCAATTTTAATACCTTCATATTCTTTTCCACTTATTCTTAGAATGATAGTGCAAATATTAATACTATCAATTTAGGAAATATGGAATTTATATTTTTAATAAAATTTTATTTTCTAATAATTTTTTTAATATTTTTTTCAGACCTATTTTCAAAGAAAAAAAGTGCGTCTTATACGCCGGCAAATACGGTATATCACAAAATAAAAAAAAAACAAAATTCATTAAAGTTTGAACCCACATATTCTACACAGTAATTGCATACACAATGTTAAAATATATAATTAAAAGTACATATACTTTTGGTATATAGGAGACCTAATATTGTGTATAATGGCCATAAGAATGAAAAAGAGCTGATAAAATCTACAGCAGTAATCAAATGTATCTGCAAACCTTACGAATAAGTTAGATCTTAACAGAGAGGAGATATGCAATATCTAGAAATTTGAATATTGCATTAGTAAACAGAAAGCATGTGCTAAACATGCTAAACACAGCTTGGTAGAGATGGAGATAGAACTTAACATATGGGTTAGATGAAATTCTGTGAAACTGGTTCATATATCAATTTTATAATTATTCTGTATCTGATATTGTCTGGAATTCATTTTTTGTATCTATCAATAGAATTAAAAAGAAATGGTGGTGATAATTTTAATCTCATTTTAAAACTTTATAGCTGCTATTTGTCTTGATTTTGTGGTAATCTCAATGAACTATCAGAAATTATTTTGTAAATATATATTATTCTAAAAATCTTAATAAAATGTTTCAAAATAGTGGAATTTTACTCTTCTGTTTAAATTTTTGCTTTTAATCAAACATTTAAATCAGAGGTTTAAATAAAAATAAAGTATAACTTAAGATTAATATTGCATTTTCGGTTGGATTCGAAGTAAAGTCAGAACAATATCTAGCTATTTGTTTTTTAGAAAATGTGAACCAAGTCTTACATGGAAGAAACAGGATCACTCAGGAAAACAATAAAAATCTTCTTAGTATTATTATTTGATATCAGTAAAAGTAAAAATTCTTAAAGATAAACTTGATTATCATATTACTTTGCTAAAATTTATAAATTTTGAATTGAGAATTTTTTTGTAAAATAAGTATGTTCTAAAGTGCCACAGTTTATTACATTTTCTACATATTGTCAATCAAGAAAAAAACCTGAGAGCAATTCATATTCAGTTATATTATGATGGCAGAGCAGCAAAAATAATTAAAAGTTTTTCATTCTATAATAAGCTCGCGTTTTTAGGAACTTCCAATTTATGAACTACATGTTTTTACGAACTATTTAGTTGGTCCCAAAAAGCCTCTAATGTTAATTAATGCCATTCCCTTTTATGAATTTTTTGGGGTCCGTAAGAGTTTGTAAAATCGAGAGTCCACTGTAATTTAAAAAAATGCTTTATGCATGCTTTATCTAAATGTTTGATGCATATGCAACATTTAAAATTCTATTAAGATGGCTATACAAAGCTATTATTTAGCTATTGGGATTTTGGTAAAAATTTCTATTTTAACTTATTTCTAAATAGCAATTATAGAGCCATTTATCAAAAATATTCTTCCTTCATTATTATTATTACTTTATTTATTGCTTCCATTATTGAAGATTATAAATATTTAATATCAATGATAAGATATTGAATGATTTTGTAATATATAACAGGAATATTAATGCTTTATAATAAAAATATTGGTTTTATAAGTAAAAAAAATCCTAATACTAAATTCTAAAATGATAAATTATCCTTTTAATAATTTTCAGCACTTTAAGCACATATTTAGTTAGTAAATTGCACAGTATGATAAATGCTGGAATTTAATAATTAAAATTTACTAGATCATTACACTGCTCCATCCTGATTATATATGTATTACACAAGCTCTTCGAGCAGGAAAAAACTCATCATCAAACTAAACTTCTTTATTAAAGCATGATGAGGTTCGGTAGAGCTGAAAGTGCTTTAATTATTTCAGCTCTACCGAACCTCATCATGCTTTAATAAAGAAGTTTAGTTTGATGATGAGTTTTTTTCTGCTCGAAGAGCTTGTGTAATACATATTTAATAATTAAATAGCATAATCTATAAATTTCAGTTACAACCAAGAGGAAGTAAAATAAGAATAAATCAGTCAGAATATTATCAACATACCTAAAATATCAATTTTCATTATAGGTTCCTACATAATTTTTTATTTCAGGAAGAAGCATCCAAGATGCAAGTAGCATTTACCATTCAAGCCTTACTTCATTCTACTAGAAAACAATCTTCAGTTTCATCTTCTACATCTGATATAATACTCTCTTACTTCCTCTTGATTGTGTTTATTGGAACTTGTTGCCTACTTTACTTTTATCATCCATGAGAAGAATAATATAAAAATTAAGAAATTTTATTTTTTTTTTTTTTTTGTGAAACTTAAAATATAGAGTGCCAAAGCAAAAATGGTAAATTACTCAGGTAAAATAACATCTCTTAATATAGTGAGGAAGAATTAACAATAATTAAGAGATGTAAAATTAATTTTAATAGGAAAAAATACTTTGATGATAACTTTTTAAAATAAATTTTACTCTGGAAAAAAATGCTGCTTTAATATATTATATTTCTGGTACTTAATATGTTCCAAAGTTTAGTTAAAAATGAATTTGTTTATCTGTTTTTTTCTTTCATAAAGTTTTATTATTATTAACAATATCAAAGAAATTGCCAAAGATGCAACTTTTAATCTAGTCAGAATATAAATAAAATAACTGCAATAAAATAACAAGAGAATTTGTTATAGTATGTCATTAATCATTCACTGAAAATAAATCAATGAAAATTGTATTAGATAAAATTACATCATATAAAATGACTAAATTTATCAACTTTTAATTTATATTTTAAAATATTCATTCCTATACATTGAATAGTCAGATCATAAGATTTAATAATAATTCAGCATCTATAAAGTGTCAATTTTAATTTTTTAAACATGAATTAAGTGTCATAAATGTATTTAATAATTTCATTAAGTACTAAATATTAAGAAAAGATTTAAATCTATATTGAATTAAGTGTCATAAATGTATTTAATAATTTCATTAAGTACTAAATATTAAGAAAAGCTTTAAATCTATTTATACGACTAAATATTTTTGGGACCATCCATGCCAACATCTAATCATCCATGTAAATTTTTCTCATATTTTTAAAATGTGAATATTTATGATAATTCACAGTATTAATAATATTTCTCATAAAATCAGTATTAACCAAAATTTTATGAAAATATAGATGTGTAGATGATGATTGTATAGTTTTGTAAACTTTAAATTAAAATAGTTATTTTCTGTATAATTTATGTAAAGTTCAAATAGAATGTTTTTAGTAGTTAAGATGTTATCTATAAATTTTTATTTGTGTTTACAAATTTTTTTAAATATATTGTAATTTTTTTAAGTATCCATATAATGCCATGTTTTCTAAGTTATATTGTTTAATTTGTTGAATTTATTTATTGAAAAAAATTAGAGGGATGTTTTTAAATCAAAGAAACTGAAAGTAAACTTATATGTTTTATTAATGTATTTTATAGTGAAAAAATAATTTTTCTAATACTATTTTATTCAAAGAAATTCATTTGGGCACAAATATTTATATATTAAAGTTTCTAAAATGATTATATCGTTGTGCAACTT